>AWOL01S0005160.1:105293-184447 GCA_000715115.1 Nicotiana otophora
TGTCACTGACCACATAGTGCTCGCGTCGCCACTGCTCCTCCAAGCTCCCAGAGCCAATAACCGCCCCTCCAATGCTTGGGCTTTATCCTTAGTTAAGGCTCCCCACCTGATTCTCGGTCTTCCTCGAGTAGACCTTTTCCTCCTCTTCAACATAATACCAATGTCCATCACCAAGAGCCTATGATGCGTCACGAGTATCTCACCCGGAATCACCTTACAATCCTTGCACAACCCTCTGTCACACCTCCGGAGGAGGAGATAGTCAATCTGGGTCTTCGCCACCGCATTTTGAAAAGTAACCAAATGCCCTTCCCTCTTCCGAAAGCTAGAGTTTGCAATCACCAACCCAAAAGCCTTAGCAAAGTCCAACATTGATGTGCGATATTACTTCTTAAGGGACAATGTTGAAAAAGGGCTTATTTGTATGAATTTCTACAAAATATAGGACCATGTAGCATATATCTTCACCAAAGCACCGCGCAGAGAACATTTTGAATGAAATCATCTGGAGCTGGGGTTGATCAAGCTTAACTGAGAACCTGGTTTATATTTACCAAATCGGTCGTTTTGAGTGTTTGCGTTCCTTCCTACTATTTGAAGTCCTGAGTAGATTCATATGATGTATTATGAATTTTGTGAGTCGTCTATCTGATTTGGTGAAAGACGCCTTGAAAAAGGTAAAGTTGATTTAGGAGCGACTTCATATAGCACAGTCCAGACAGAAGAGTTACGCGGATCAGAAGGCGCGTGATTTATCATTTATGGTGGGCGAGAAGGTCCTCTTGAAAGTCTCACCGATAAAGGGGATTATGAGATTCGCGAAGAAGGGCAAGTTAAGCCCAAGGTTTATAGGCTCATTTGAGGTGTTGAAACAAGTTGGGGAGGTTGCTTACAAGCTTGCTTTGTCACCCAGTTTATTGGGAGTTCATCCGGTTTTCCATGTATCATGCTCCGGAAGTATCATGCTCACCTGTCACATGTGTTGGACTTCAGCACGATTCAGTTAGATGAGATCCTGGGTTATGAGGAGGAGCCAATTTCCATTGTTCATAGGCAAGTTCGTCAGTTGAGATCCAAGAGGATATCCACGGTAAAGGTTCAGTGGAGCGGCCATCCAGTCGAGGAGGCGACTTGGGAGTCCGAGGAGGACATGCGAAGCAGATATTCACACTTATTCAGCACTCCAAGGATGATCCTAGACTCGTTCGATGATGAATGTTTGTTTAAGAGATGGAGAATGTAATGACCTGACCAGTCATTTTGCTTTCTAGAACCCCGTTCCCCTAAATAAAATTCCCCGTATGTGCCCTTACTGTTTTATGACTTACGGGGGTGGTTAGTTCAAGATTTGGAAGGGTTCGAGTTAAAATCAGAACACTTGGTTTCTTAAGGTTGGCTAAAAAGGCAAAGTTTGACTTTGCTCAACCTTTTGAGTAAACGACCCCGGAATCGAGATTTGATGTTCCAATAGGTTCGTATGATGATTTTGGACATGGGCGTATGTTCGGATCCGGTTTTGGATGACCCGGGAGCGTTTCAGCGCTTAATAGTGAAAGTTAGTTCTTTGAAGGTTTTGAAGTTCTTTAAATTTGGTTTGGAGTAAGTTTTTGTGTTATAGAGGTCCAAATGGGATTTCGAGACCGGGAATAGTTCTGTATGGTGATTTTAAATTTGCACGTAAAATTTGATGTCATTTCGAGTAGTTTAAGTACGTTTTGGCGCATTGAGAGTAAATTGAAGAACTTGAAGTTCATATTTGGATTCGATTAGTTTGGGGTATGATTCCTAGTTTTGATGCTGTTTCGTGCGTCCTGAGAGCTCGAGAAAGTCCGTTTTATGAATACCAACTTGTTGGTATAATTGGACAGGGCCTCGGGGGGCCCAGATGTCGTTCGGACGATGCGCGGATTGAGTTTGAAACAAAAAAAAGGGCTGCTGGTTGTACCAGTTCTGGTATAACCGCACCTGCGAGCCCGTAGATGTGTGGTTCGTGTCGCAGAAGTGGCTGGGAGAATTTGGCTATGGACCGCAAATGCGTACGGGTTTGCACACTTGCGAACGCGCATGTGCGATTGGGGAAACATCAGAAGCGGCTATGTCCGTAGGGGCGCGTCAAAGGTCGTAGGAGCGGTCACGCAGGAGCGGCCCCAGCTCCGCAGATGTGAACGTTGGCCTCGCAGGTGCGAGAGTCGCTGGACAGTGAGCTTGTTTTAAATACGGGACATTTTTGCTCACTTCTTACACTCCTTGGGGGCGATTTTGGAGCTGGTTAGAGAGGGAATTTCATCAACTAATCGGGGCAAGTAATTCCTATCAAATGTGAGTAAATACATAGTTTATGGGTAGATTATAACATGTAAATTAGTGGAAATCTTAGGGTTTAGGTGAAAACCTAGGTTTTTAAACAAAATGAGATTTGACCACGAAATGTGTTATGGAATTTAATAAAAATCATATATTTGAGTTCGTGAGATTATGGGTAACAACTTCCTTCAAAAATCTCCTGAATCCGGGCACGTGGGCCCGGGGGTGAATTTTAGGAATCATGTATTTGGGGTTGGGTAATCCCTTCCATAGTTGGAATATGAACTTTTGAACATGTATTGATTTATTATTAAACCATTTGACTAGTTTTGAATTGTTCGGCACCGAATTGAGGGTTGAGCACAATCGTGAATCGGAAAGTTGGCTTTGAGACGAGGTAAGTCTCTTTTCTAACCATGTAAGAGGGAATTAACCCCATAGGTGAATTGAATTAAAATGTGCTTCTATTTGTGGGGGCTACGTATGCACGGGTGACGAGATTCCGTACGTAGCTACTAATTATCCTATTGTCCGGGTAGTCTAGGACCCATATCATGCTATACTTACAATGTTTATACCCTACTTGTTAACTTAATTGCTTAAGTCTTTTGAAACCTGATAAGGAAATTAAATTTCACTTACTTGAAGTTGTTAATGGAATACTTGATTGTTATTGGGAATTTGTATTTTTCTTAAAATATTTTCTATTTAAGGAGCGGGCCGAACACCTCGGTAGTAGATAGATGCATCTATGGTTCGATTCGTTCGATCCTCGGTAGTGTACAATTTAAATATTTTATGTTGTTTCGGGCCGTACGACCTCAGTATAATTTGAGCATGATAAACCCTTGGAACCATTTATAATTGATATTACTTCATTGGCTTGAGATATAAATTATGAAATGATGAGAATAAATTCGGGTCTTAGTACTTGTGAGAGGATTATTTATTATTTCCTGTTATTGAGTTTTCAGTATTATTTATGTAATCCATGCTTATTTATAAATTTTGGTATATTACTTTTAGCCCATAGTAAGTGTCAAAGTCAATCCCTCGTCACTACTTCTTCGAGGTTAGACTGAATACTTACTGGGTACATATTGTTTATGTACTCACGCTACACTTCTGCAGTTAATGTGCAGGATCTGAGGCAGGTGCATCTGGGTATCAGTCTGGCGCGCACGCTTGATCCATGTTACGAGACTACACGGTGAGCTGCCTTTCGAGTTGTTCTGCAGCAGCCGGAGTCTTTCTTTGTTATTGTTCTATCTATTTTATTTCAGACAGTAGAGTAGTAATCTTTTATATATTCTACTAGTAGCCCATATAATTGTGACACCAGGTCTTGGCACACACTACTAGACTTGTGATCTTGGCTTTATTTCTACGGTCATGATTGCATTTAGATGCTTCGTTTTAATTATTTGAAATTTGTTATTTATCAAATATTTTTAATTAAGGAAAGTTATTTACTTGAAAAACTTATTTAAAAAAATGAGAAATCACTAGATTGGTTAAGGTTGGCTTGCCTAGCAACGGTGCTGGGCGCCATCACAGTCTAAAATAGAATTGGGTCGTGACATATTTCTTAGTCATGCTATTTGGTGTTTATCCGTGGGTTTGTTTGGATAGATTGAGTACTAATTTCATGCCCATTTTTGAATTGATTTTCGTTTTCAAATATGTCGAATAGTATTTTGTTTGGCTGTACTTGGATATGTTTAATTGCTGTAGTAAATCCTTCCTTGCTAGATGATTCCCCTAGAATAAGTGTTTGGATTTAAAATAATAGTAATATTTTAATACTAAGAAGGTTTAGGCTAAATTCATAAGTATTAGTAGACCATTACTCATTAACTTATTTCGTTAGGCTTTAGAAATTAGCTAAGTCATGATATTTTGTTTCTGACACTGAATTAGAAAGGTTTTTTTTGTTTTATGAATAATTGCAATGCTTCAAAACCAAATGATGCTTAGTAGTAATTACACTTCTTCCACAAATTCTATATCCATAAATTATGACCTTCATAATAATCTCAAATTAGTTTAGGAAAAATAACTCATAAATTGTGTAGTTTCTCTAGGCACGATTAAATAATAAATCATCGTGACTATACGTACGGTTCCCGTGGCATAGTCATGATACGTAACTGTCACGACCCAAAATTCCACCACAGGCGTCGTGATGGAACTTAGTCTCTAAGACTAAGTATGTTGGTCATAATAACAATTCAAGCCATTTTTATTTTTTTGGTTCAATACAAGTGTCAAAACCAACATCGAAAATATTCAAACAACCTCCCAAGACTAGTAATACTGAGTAACGAACTCTAACTGAATACATACAATGCTCTCAAGGATCGAATATACAATATTGTTCGAATAAGAGTTGACAGTACAATTAAATAGAAAGATTCCAAGGGACTGCGACGACCAAGCAACTCTACCTTGAATTCTTGCGATCAACGCACTAACTCTGCCCCGGTCCGATATCTCCAATACCTGGATCTGCACAAAAATGTGCAAAAGTGTAATATGAGTACACCACAGTCGGTACCCAATAAGTATCAAGACTAACCTCAGTGGAGTAGTGACGAGGTACAGTCAAGACACCCACTAGTCTAGTAACCTATGCAATATAGCATACAAAAATAATAGAAAACAGATAGCAGTGATAGCAACAATAATCAACTAATGATATAAATAGCAAGGCAGCAAGAAAACCATAAATATTTCTCAAACGAATAATGAAGATAAGTACAACCAATTAATCAAGTCCTTCAAAATATACATCTTTTATCTATAAGGTTTTCAAATAAAAATCATTAGAATGTAATCCTTTCAATTAAATATATCTCGAATATACTTCCTCCAAATAAATATCTTACGAATATAAATCTTTTAAATAAATATTTTTCAATATAATTCTTTCAAAGAATTATTTTTTGAACATAATTCTTTCAAATAAAATCTTTCGAATATAATTCCTTTCAAGTAAAATCCTTCGAATATAATTCCTTTCAAGTAAAATCTTTCGAATATAATTCCTTTCAAGTAAAAGTCACCGTATGACACCTCATTTTATAATCATAAAAATTACGGGTCTCAGCCCACTTTCATACTTTCACGGCACCTCGTGCCCATATTTCTATAAAAGCCACACGGACAACTCACGTATCAATAATAAATTTATCATATTTCTCCGGCACCTCATGCCCATAGTTCTTTCATAACCGCACGGACAATTCACAAGGCAGAAGACATAATAATATAATGAAATGACTGAAAAGTCAACAATGAGAAATTATAGAAAGAGAACAACATAGCAAATAGAGGTAAAAGAACAGGGGCGCTCCCGAAATACCGCCTCGTAGTCCCAAAAGTAAATACACAACAGGGGAATCTCCCGAGGTACCGCCTCATAGTCCCAAAAGTAAATATACAATAGGGCATCTCCCGAGATACCGCCTCATAGTCCCAAACATAAATGCACGACGGGGATCTCCCGAGGTACTGCCTCATAGTCCCAAAAGTAAATATGTAATAGGGGATCTCCCGAGGTACCGTCTCGTACTCCCAAAAGTAAATATGCAACAGGGGATCTCCCGAGGTACCGCCTTGTAGTCCCAAAAGTAAATATGCAACAGGGGGATCTCTCGGGATATCATCTCATAGTCCCAAAAGTAAATGCACGATAGGGGAGATGGAAAAATAACTCAGCAAGAACAACCTCTTCTTAAATCCAAATTTCTGATAAAAATATTAACGTCTCAATTTAAACTTATTTAATTAATTATTTGTAGATGGAAAATCCATAATGTAATTATTTTCAAGAATTGTCAACTCAACAAGCACACAGAATTCACATACAATTCAAAGTAGTAATCACACCAAATTTTCATATAAATCAAATTCGACAAATAAAGAACGAGGCATGACAAATAAAGATTTAATAAGTGCCATTAATTTTCAACTTAATACTTAAAAATGTCCATGATTTTAAACTAATAAAATTTGCATATATAAGCCTGAGTACGTACTCGTCACTTCGTGTACATGGCTTTCACATTATACAAATGGCACATACGACTCACAGCCTAAGGGGTAATTCCCCCACTCAAGGTTAGACAAGATACTTACCTTTTTGAAGTTAGTCTGATATACCAAAATAGCCTTCTTGCTTGAATTGAACTCTCGACTGCTCAAATCTATCCAAATTAATTTTATAACTTCATTAAAATTCATCGAAAAAAATTTTGGATAATAAAACGTCAACTTATAATTTTACATTAAAAAGTTAACCAAAAATTAACGCAGGACCCGCCTCTCTAAACCCGACAAAATGTTTACAAAATCCAAACACCCATTCCGGTACGAGTTCAATCATACCAATTTTATCGAATTCCAATAACAAATCATCCTCCAAATCTTGAATTTTTGTTTTTGAAAAGTTTTATAAAAATTCCAATTTCCTCCATTAAAACTCGAATTAAATGATGAATATAACCATGGATTTATGAAATATAATCATTTTTAGATGTAAAATACTTAACCAAGTTGAAGTTGTGAAGAAATCCTCAAAATCACCAAAGAACTGAGATCCAAAAATTCCCAAATCGAAAAATGGTGAAATGACCATTTTTGGTCCGAAATGTTTCTACCCAGTTCTGCTTATATGGAACAAATTGTCGCATCTGCAAATCGCTTCTACGAGCGAAATCATGCTTCTGCGAAGTCCACTAGTCAGCTGAAGCCTCGCATTTGCGGACACATTTTCGCTTTTGCGTTGCCAACTGAGCATGTGCGATGCCTTCCGCTTCTACGCCTTCTCTTCTAGCTTCTGTGATCACGCAGGTGCGGTAATTGCTTTGCAAATGAGACCTCTTCCCAGTATACTCCCAGCCGCTTCTGCTAAGAGCTGCACGCTTCAGCGCCCAAGATATCGCATAAGCGATTGCACCAGTTGCTGCCCATTTTTCCAGCAGCTTTCTTCAAGTCCAAATTGATCCGTTAGCCATCCAGAATCCACCCGAGGCCCTCGGGACCTTAACCAAATATACCAACACGTCCCAAAATACAATATGAATTTAGTCGAGGCCTCAAACTACATCGAACAACGCCGAATTTACGAATCGCGCCTCGAATCGAATTATGAGTTTTTAAATCTTCCAACTTCTATAATTTGCGCCGAAACGTATCAAATCAATCCGGAATAATTTCAAACTTTCCAAACGAGTCATAAATGTCATATTGGAGCTGTTCTAACTTCCGAAATCGAAATCCGACCTTGTTATCAACCAATCGACTTACAGTCGAGTTTATGAATATTTCAAGAACTTCATTTTCCAACTTTTCGCCGAAATATGCCGAATTGTCCTACGGACTTCGAAATCTAAATCCGGACATACGTCTAAGTCCTAAATCACCATACTAGCTATTGACATCATCAAAATTTTATTCCGGAGCCGTTTGCTCAAAAGTCAAACTCCGGTCAACTTTTTTCATTTAAGCTTCAAAAATAAGAATTGTTCTTTCAATTTAATTCTGAATCTTCCGAAAACCAAACTCGACCACACACGCAGATCATAATACATTTTACGAAGTTTCTCAGGACCTTAAGTCACTGAAAGGAACATTAATTCTCAAAACGACAAGTCGGGTCGTTACATTCTCCCCTCTTAAAACATGCGTTTGTTCTCGAACATGCCAAGAATTATTCTGAGGACATTAAATTACTGAGTGTACTATTACACACCTACTCGCGGTGAGTCCACATCACCGAAATTTTAATATGGTCTGATAACACCATCTTAGTTGAGATTATTTCTTTTATCCACATTTATTAACTTTAAAACCAATTTCTTACACTCTAAACATTTTCAAAAGGCCTGATTTTTCCATATCAACACACTATGCTAGTCTCAACCGGTGGTAGAAATTTCGTGCTTACGAACATATTATAAGTATGCCCATAACCACATCTCTAGTCATAATAGTTGTTCATAATTAAATTATGGAATCCTCAATTACCTAGTATTAATCAAACCCTCGTTTCAAAATTTTCACAATATTGATAGCAACATGCGAGGCATGAAGGCCTCATAATTATTTACCCGAATTAACGAGTCACATTAACGCCACCTGGTCACTCACCTCGTGGGCTAAAACTCAAAAGTTACAGCACAAATATGGCTAAATATGCACAGAAACACATAGAAGAATTATCAAATAATCCTAACACACATGACTCCCTATTAGTACTATAGTACAAATTACATTCCACAAAGGGATAATTTAAAACACATGAATTTAATCACAAGGATCTAATTCTGGTATAACTTCCACCGCGGCACGTAGCCCGGGTTAAACATATCAAATCACATTAAACGCGAGGACCCCATCCTCAACTCTGAATCACAAGTACTTTGCACATTGTGCCAACTGAAATTTTCTTTTTTCATTCTCTTTCTTTCTTCTTTTTAATACATTCTGTGAAATAATTTCACAACACATAATGAACCCCCATACCGGTAGAGCATATAATTCATAAAATTGAAATCAATTATCCCAAAATTACATCAAAACCCATTGTAGTGAGTAATAGAAAGTCACTTTTGGACTCATAGCCCTCAATGGTGTACAAAATAAAATGATAGTCACGGCTATTGCAATAAAATCTCCCAATAGGGGTAAACACATAAGTAGGTTACGGAATTACGAAGCTCACCCATAAGTGGAGCATAATAGGAGGACCCGCCTCGATACTCAGAACCGAATCAAACTAAGGAAAATATTTCTTTATAAAAAATCGGGATCGTACCTGTAATGACACCATATGGTGTAGCGGCCTCGACCATACCATAGCAATTATATCAATGGGCTGGGCCTCCCCCTCTAGGGCGCCCTTTACCCGCCTGTCCTCAACCCCTAATTGGCTGTGCATGTGGGGTAGAAACTGGAATAGAGCTTGTAGCCTGAGTGTTCTGATCAAATCCACCTCTCTCAAGTCTGGGACAATCTCTCATGATGTGCCAAGTATCACCACACTCATAACAACCTCTCTGAGGTCACGGCCGCTTGTACTCAGTCTGTGTTGGATAACTGGAATAACCGTTGTAAGAACCTCATGCTGATGGTGCACTATAAGTATTAACTGGAGCACTACGAGTACTCTTAATTGCAGACTGGGCTGACCGATTGACTGAGTCTACAGCATGATGAATGCTAGCTGTAGATTAGAATCCACTGAATCCTCCAGAATTTCGAGACCTCTTAGCCTCCTTGGACTCCCTTTCCTCACTTCGAACAATTTCGAACATCCTGGTAATTTCTACTACTTGCTGAAATAGAATGTCAGTCTACAACTCTTAAGCCATACATATTTTAAAATCATAATTGATCCCTTCGATGAATCTGCAGACTCGCTCTCTAACTGGAGGAACCAAGATATGTGGATGACGGGCTAACCCACTAAACCTGATAGCATATTCTGACATCATCATGCCCTGACACAACCGTTCAAATTCTATGCGCCACGTATCCCGGAGAGTTTGGGGAACAAACTCTTTCAAAAACATCTCCAAAAATTGAGCCCAAGTTGGTGGCATTGCATCGTCCGGTTTGCCTTCTTCATAAACTTTCCACCATTGATATGCTGCTCCTGACAGTTGAAATGTAGTAAAGGCAACTCCACTTACTTCCACAATACCCATGGTGCGGAGAATGCGGTGACACTTTTCTAGAAATCCCTGGGCATCCTCGGCATTTGTGCCACTGAAGGTAGGTGGACTATACCTCTTAAATCTCTCAAGGCTCTTTTGTTCTTCTTCTGATGCCTCTAGCCTGAACATAGGCTGAATCGGAATAACATGTTGTACAGGTATTATACCCGGAACCTGAACAATGTGAACCTGCTGCTCTGGAGTACGGGCAGTAGGAGTCTGAGCTCCTGCCCCAATCTGTGAAATATCTGGTGAAACAGAGATCAATCCCATCTGAGTTAATGTACTAAACATGTTCAGGAACTGTGCTAAGGTCTCTTGAAGTTCGGGGGTAACAAAAGGTGCTTCTAATACTTTTCCCCCAATTGGAGCTACTGGCGGCTCATGAACTGATGCTCTAGCTACAACACGTGCCCTTCCTCGGCCACGGCCTCTTGCGGCCCTAGAAGAATGCGCGGGTGTCTGCCCAGCTGACCCGGTAGCACGTGTCCTCACCATCTGTGAGATAATAGATATATAAAGGCTCAAACTCCATAATCAACAAATTTTGCATGACATGAAGAAAATTTCCTAAAAGTTCTGTAGGCCCTCGAAGATAAGTATAGATGTCTCTGTACCTATTCACAAGACTCTACTAGACTCGTTCGTGACTCGTAGAACCTATGAACCTGGTTCTGATACCAACTTGGCACGACCCAAAATCCCAACACATGTGTCGTGATGGCACTTAGTCTCTAAGACTAAGTAAGCCGAGGGCCCGGCCTGCTTCCCGCTCGAAAGAACCGCCCACTAGCTAGCCAGACTAGTTGTTAAGTGAGTTCAAGGAATCGTAAGTCTCTGAGTGCAACTCCGAATAGCGGTAAGTGAGGGGGGATTGAGTAAAGGGATAATGCCGATTTTTTCTTGGGAACTTTCATATGAGTCTGTTCTTTCTTTTAATCCACTATAAAGGTTCTAAATTTGCTCCTGAATATTAAGGATAATTACATTCTTGAAAGGATCAAGGGTAATAACAATTCAAGCCATTTTCTTTTCTTGGTTCAATACAAGTGTCAAAACTAACAGCGGAAATATTCAAACAACCTCCCAAGACTAGTAATACTGAGTCACAAAACTCTAACTGAATACATACAATGATCTCAAGGATCAAATATACAATAATGTTCGAATAAGAGTTTACAGTACAATAAAATAGAAAGACTCCAAGGGACTGCGACGACCAAGCAGCTCTACCTTGAATCATTGCGATCAACACACTAACTCTGCCTGAGTCCGATATCTCCAATACATGGCTCTGCACAAAAATATGTAGAAGTGTAGTATGAGTACACCACAGTCGGTACCCAGTAAGTATCAAGACTAACCTCAATGGTGTAATGATGAGGTACAGTCAAGACACCCACTAGTCTAATAACCTGTGCAACATAGCATACAAAAATAATAGAAAACAGATAGCAGTGATAGCAACAATAATCAACTAGTGATATAAACAGCAAGGCAGCAAGAACACCATAAATATTGCTCAAACGAATAATGAAGACAAGTACAACCATTAATCAAGTCCTTTAAAATATACATCTATTATCTATAAGTTTTTCAAATAATGTAATCCCTTTAATTAAATATATCTCGAATATACTTCCTCCAAATAAATATCTTACGAATATAAATCTTTCATATAAATATCTTCCAATATAATTCTTTCAAATAATTATCTTTCGAACATAATTCTTTCAAATAAAATCTTTTGAATATAATTCCTTTCAAGTAAAATCCTTCGAATATAATTTATTTCGAGTAAAATATTTCGAATATAATTTCTTTTAAGTAAAAATCACCGTATGATACCTCACTTCATAATCATAAAGGTTACGGGTCTCATCCCACTTTCATATTTTCACGGCACATCATGCCCATATTTCTATCAAAATCACATGGACAACTCACGTGTCAATAATAAAATTATCATATTTCTCTAGCACCTCGTGCCCACATTTCTTTCATAACTGCACGGACAATTCACAAGGAAGAAAATATAATAATATAATGAAATGACTCAGAAGTGAACAATGAGAAATTACAGAAAGACAACAACACAACAAATAGAGGTAAACAACAGGGGCGCTCCCGAGGTTGCGCCTCGTAGTCTCAAAAGTAAATACAAAATATAGGGATCTCTCGAGGTACCGCCTCATAGTCACAAAAGTAAATATGCAATAGGGGATCTCCCGAAGTACCGCCTCGTAGTCCCAAAAGTAAATATGCAATAGGGGATCTCCTGAGATACCGTCTCGTAGTCCCAAAAGTAAATATGCAACAAGGGGATCTCTCGGGGTACCGCCTCGTAGTCCTAAAAGAAAATATATAATAGGAGATCTCCCGAGGTACCGCCTCTTAGTCCCAAAAGTAAATAAGCAATAGGGGATCTCCCGAGGTACCGCCTCGTAGCCCCAAAAGTAAATATGCAACAGGGGGATCTTCCGGGATAACACCTCGTAGTCCCAAAAGTAAATGCATAACAGTGGAGATGGAAAAATAACTCAGCAAGAACAACCTCTTCTTAAATCCAAATTTCTGATAAATATATTAACGTCTCAATTTAAATTTATTTAATAAATTATTTGCTAATGAAAAATCCATAATGTAATTATTTCCAGGATTTGTCAACTCAACAAGCACACAGAATTCACATACAATTCAAAGTAGAAATTACACCAAATTTTCATATAAATCAAATCCGACAAACAAAGAACGAGGCATGACAAATAAAGATTTAATAAGTGCCAGCAATTTCCAACATAATACTTAAATATGCCCACGACTTTAAACCAACAAAATTTGCACGTATACGACCGAGTACGTATTTGTCACCTCGCATACACGGCTTTCACATTATACAATTGGCACATACGACTCACTACCTAAGGGGTAATTCCCTCACTCAAGATTAGGCAAGATACTTACCTTTTTGAAGTTAGGCCGATATTCCAAAATAGCCTTCTTACTTGAATTAACCTCTGGACAGCTCAAATCTATCCAAATTAATTGTATAACTTCATTAAAATTCATCGAAAATAATTTCGGATAATAAAACGTCGACTTAAAATTTTACATTAAAAAGTCAACCAAAAGTCAACGTGGGGCCCGCCTCTCGGAACCCAACAAAATTTATACGAAATCTGAAAATGCATTCTGATACGAGTTCAACCATACCAATTTTATCGAATTACAATAACAAATTGTCTTCCAAATCTTGAATTTCCGTTTTTGAAAAGTTTTATAAAAATCCCAATTTCCTCCTTTAGAACTCGAATTAAACGATGGATATAACCATGGATTTATGAAATATAATCACTTTCGGATTTAAAACACTTATCCAAGTTGAAGTGGTGAAGAAGTCTTCAAAATTGCATAAGAACCGAACTCCAAAAGTTCCCAAATAGAAAAATGGCGAAATGACCATTTTAAGTCCTAAATGTTTCTGACCAGTTCCGCTTATGCGGAACAAATTGTCGCATTTGTGGCTCGCTTCTATGAGCGAAATCACGCTTCTGCAAAGTCCACTGGCCAGCTGAAGCCTCGCATCTACAGAGGCATTTTCGCTTTTGCGAAATCGCTTTTGCGATGCCAACTGCGCATCGGTGACGGCTTCTGCTTATGCGCCTTCTCTTCCCGCTTCTGCGATCACGCAGGTGTGGGAATTGCTTCGCACATGCGGCCTCTACCTAGTACACTCCCAGCCACTTCTGCGAAGAGCTTCATGCTGCTGCGACCAAGACATTGTAGAAGCGATTGCACCAGCTGCTTCCCATTTTTCCAACGGCTTTCTTCAAGTCCAAATTGATCTGTTAACACTCCGGAATCCACCCGAGGCCCTCGGGACCTTAACCAAATATACCAACACGTCCCAAAATATAATACGAACTTAGTCGAGGCCTCAAACCATATCAAACAATGCCGAATTTACGAATCGCGTCTTGAATCGAATTATGAATTTTCAGATCATCCAACTTCTATAATTTGCGCCGAAACGTATCAAATCAATCCGGAATTACTTTAAATTTTGCACACGAGTCATAAATGTCGTAATGGAGTTGTTCCAACTTTCGGAATCAAAATCTGACCTTGTTTTGAACCAATCGATTTACGGTCGAATTTATGAATATTTCAAGAACTTCATTTTCCACCTTTTCGCCGAAATGTGGCGAATTGTCCTACGGACATCCAAATCCAAAATCGGACATACGCCTAAGTCCGAAATTACCATACAAATCTATTGACATCATCAAAACTCCATTCCAGAGTCGTTTGCTCAAAAGTCAAACTCTGGTCAACTCTTTTCATTTAAGCTTCAAAAAGAAGAATTGTTCTTTCAATTTAATTCTGAATCTTCCGAAAATCAAACTCGACCACACACGCGAGTCATAATACATTTTACGAAGTTACTTGGGACCTTAAGTCATTGAACGAAACGTTAATTCTCAAAACGACAAGTCGGGTTGTTACAGTAACCCCAACTTCGAGTGCACGTTCGCGTGAGTTGAATCAACTTCAAAATAATAATAAAAATAAATGTGTCGTAAATCGCTGGTGCATTTCATGCAGCACGGTTTATGATGTGTATAAAACGACAAGTGTTCAACATCGTAACTTGTTCAAATAAATTTCATAAATACATAAAATGGCCAAAATATTTGTTAAAAGCGGTAAAAGGGTAAAAACGCACAATAGGTCTAAAACATGTAATAATTGGAAAGATAAGCCTGGTATAATTGTAAAGAGACCGCGCTAAAACCACGAAATTTGGGAGTGCCTCACACCTTCTCCCGGGTTAACAGAATTTCTTACCCAGGTGTTTTGTGTTTCACAGACTAATACAGAGTAAATCTTTACTTGATTTGGAATTTAAAATAAATGGCGACTTGGGGCGCCATAAATAATTATTCCAAGTGATGACTCTATAAATTAAATAAAATAATCCCTTTTCAAATAAAGTCACTTTAATTGAAAAAACTCCCTTTTACCGTAAAAAGGAGGTATGACAGTCTGTATGAACATAATTCTTGTAATTGGAGAGTATGTATCAAAATAGTCAAGAACTTATCGTTGTTTATACCTTTTGACCACAATTCTTATCTTATATTTGTCAATAGTGCCATCATCTTTTATTTTCCTCTTAAAAATCCATTTAGAACCCAACGATTTATTGCCGGGGGGAAGATCAACCAATTTTCATTTATGGTTGTTCAATATGGATTTTATGTCACTATTTACTACCTCTTTACAAAGTAATGATTCCAAAGAATACATAGCTTCTTTAAATGTTTAAGGCTCATTTTTCAATAAGAAAGTCACAAAATCTGGTTCAAATGAAGTAGACGTTCTTTGACGTTTACTACGTCTTGGATCCTCCTGATTAGAATCATTTTCTTTTGTTTCTTCCCGAGATTGTTTAGATCCTTTACCAATCGACTCACGTTCCTTTTTATACGGATATATATTTTCAAAGAATTCAGCATTATTTGATTATATAACTGTATTATTATGAATGCCGAGATTTTTTGATTTATGAACCAGAAATTGATATGCTTTACTATTGGTTGCATATCCTATGAAAACACAATCAACGGTTTTCGATCCTATCTTTACCCTTTTGGGTTTAATCTCCAAATAACATATATTAAAATAAAATAGAATATACGTTAAAATATAAAGACGGAGTAGAAAACCACGAAGGCCTTAATCTCCAAAGTGGGAATAGAAAACCACACATGTTTTAGTCTCCAGAACAGTGTATACAACACAAATACATATTATAAATTAAGTTCCTTAAGCTTGTTAGTAATATGTATTTGTAAAGTAATTCTAGAAATAGAAAATAGCGTAAAACAGAAATGTAGAAGAAAGAGATATTAATTCGAGCCCACTAAATTCATAGTATTTCCTTAAGGAACTTAATCCCTTCATTGTACCCGAGGTTATGAATTATTTCCTCCCAAGATAGAACGGATTACACACTGGTGTAACGGTACTTCAAATCCGAGATCAACAAAAACAAATGATGGCAACAATCACACTTACTTTGTTTGTTTTGTAACAAAACAATGTAGAAAGGAAGAAGGGATTTCAGAATTTTCGTAAGAAAAATCTTAGGGAATGGCCTGGTATTTATAGCCAACAGGTTGGGTTCAAATGAAGAGGTGCAACTATTCCAGATGACTATTCGCGTAATACGACTATTACGTAAATGGCTATTTGCTCAAAATAAAATTGAAAAATAAAATTGGAGGAAAACTTTAAATTTTCGTTACAAAAACGACCGATTTGGATTAAAATATTAATATTTAATAAATAAATTTGGTCCAAAAAATAAATCATTCAAATAATTTGACCAAATCTGAAGCCGAAACCGAAGCCAAAGCCGACCGACGATGATGAAGGCGCGAGGCTTGCCTTCTTCTCAACTCTTTAAGAGCTAGAAGAAGTGTAATTATATATATACTCAACAAATGATCATTCCTCCTCCAATATGGGACAATGTTCCTTTGTAAAGGAGGGAAAATTAAAATTTCATTTGCCCCTCAATTTTAACTAAAAACCAAACAAGATTAGCTTTAAGGAGGTCGCTTTCGACAACTGATAAACAATCTTTAGTCCAGGTAAACTGGACTCGGTTGTGTACTTGTCACGACCCTAAACCAACCCATCGTGATGGCGCCTATCAAGGTACTAGGCAAGCCGACTATTCAGACATTTCCAGCACTTTAAATCTTTGAAAGATACTAATACAATTTAAATAAAGGAAAATCTCTTAAAATAGGATAGGAAATAATAATTCAATACATAATTCTTCCCAAAACTGGAGTGTCACTGAGTACATGAGCATCTACAAATTTACAAGGTCTAGTACATTGTCTGGAAGTAAAAACAGAATAAATAAACTGAAAGATAAGGGAGGAGAGTCAAGGTCTGCGAACGCCAAGCAGCTACCTCGATGATCTCCGAAGGTCTGGCCTATGCAAATCAACAACCGTCGAAACCAGAAGCACCTGGATCTGCATACAAGGTGCAGGGTATAGCGTGAGTACAACCAACTCAATAAGTAACAAATCTAACCTTGGGACTGAAATTATTGAAAAGTACAACTACTACGGTCCACTTTCAACATTTAACAATATGCAAAGTTACAGAAAACATAACAATGATATCTCAGATATTTATATTCTACAAGTGAAAGTACAAGAAATTTAGACATGCTTTCAACAAGGACTTAGACATGCTTTCAGATTTCACAACAAAACTTAACACATAACAAGGCAGGTCCAGCCCACATGCAAATAAAACAAGGCTAATCCAGACCAAATGCAAGTAAACAGGGCAGATCCAGCCCAAATGTCATGACTGCTAGCATTGCGCCCACTGTGGGTGTGCAGACTCCGGAGGGGCTGATCCAGCCCAAGCGCTATAGTAAGCCAAATCCTGGCATCAATCAATAAAGCCTGCTGCGGCATGCAGCCCGATCCCATAAATATCACTCACAATAGGCCCTGAGCCCCACTCAGTCAATAACCTCTCCAGTCTCTCTGGCTCACCAGAATCATGATAATCAGCCCACAACGATGATATGATATAACATGTAAAGACAATAGAGACTGATACATAATATGCTGGTTATAATTGTGACTGAGTACAAATTGACATATTAAGCAACTAGTTATACAGTAAAGAACGACCACTATGGGTCCCAATAGTACCATCATATAGCCTAAGTAGGGTTTCTAACATGACTGACAACTCAATAGATCTAGCACATGGTGAAAATATGGGTAACAACAAAATTTAACAACTATTCAGTTCCATGGAATTGACTAAGTCATAATTCTTACGGTACACGCCTACATTCCCGTCACTTAGCACATGCGTCACCTCAACACCAATCACATAATGCAAATTTTAGGGTTTCACACCCTTAGAACCAAGCTTAGAAGTGTTACTTACCTCAAACCGTGCAAATCTCTACTCTAACACGCCATTGCCTCGCAAATCGACATCCAAATGTCTCGAATCTAGCCACAAATAGTTCGATACAATCAACACGAGCTAAAGGAATAAGTTCCATATGAAATCACTAAGCTTTTAATTAAAAGTCAAAAAGTCCACTCAAAAGCCGGCCCCTGGGACCACGTGTCGGAATCCAATAAAAGTCACAAAACCCAGAAGCCCATTCAACCACAAGTCTAGCCATACTAAATTTACCAAAATCCAACACCAAATCGACACCCAAATGCCCAGTTTAAACTCTCTAAATCCCTAGCCTCAAATTCCCAAATTCCACCATAAAAATACACAAACTAGGTGGGAAATTCAATAGGGAAACATAATTATTGAATAAATGTAACCACAAGTGACTTACCTCAAGAAACCCCTTGAAAATCCTCTCAAATATCGCCTAATCATGAGCTTGAAAAGTTTTAAACGAAGAAAATCTCGGAAACCCTCGAATTTAAACACTGCCCATGCATTTCCGCACCTGCGGAGACTGGGCTCGCACCTGCACTCCCGTTTTTACGGAGAAAGACTCGCTTCTGCTAAACTCACTTAAAGGTCGACCAAACGCATCAGTGGTCCCAGATCCGCACCTGCGAGACCGTATTTGCGAACCATTCCTCGCTTCTGCAACTCCCATGTTGCCCGTCCAAATCCGCTTCTGCGGTCGACCTCGCACAGATACGCATCTGCATCTGCGGAAACTTTTGCGCGCCTGCGGGCCCCAGTGTCTTTCCTCCTCATCGCAGTTGCACAAGCTTAGTCGCTTCTGTGGCTCCGCACCTGCTACCAATGCCACCGCAGGTGCAATGACACCAGATCTGCAGCACCTCAACATAACACTTAAGCCAAATTCGATCCGCTCATAATCCGAACTCCACCCGATGCCCCCGGGACCTCAACAAAACATACCAAAACGTCCTAAAACACGATACGAACTTTGTCCAACCCTCAAATCACATAAAACAATATCAAAACACGAATCGCACCCTAATTCAAGCCTATTGAAACTAAGAAATTCCAACTTCTACAAATGACGCCGAACGTATCAAATCACGTACAATTGATCTCAAATTTTGCACACAAGTCACAAATGATACCACAGACCTACTCCAACTCCCCAAACCCCAATCCAATACCGGTAACCATAAAGTCCACTCTCGGTCAAACTTGTAAATTTTCAACTTTCGCCATTTCAAGTTTCGTTCAACTATAGACCTCAGAATCACAATCCGGACATGCTCCTAAATCCAAAATCACCCAACGGAGCTAACAGAATCATAAAAACTCTATTCCGAAGTCGTTTACTGATAATGCAACATCCGGTCAACCTTTTTAACTTAAGCTTCTAACTTTGAGACTAAATATCTCAATTCATTCTGAAACCTCCCCGGACCCGAATCAACTACCCCGACAAGTCACATAATCACAATTAAGAAGATAATGAACAGTAAATGGGGGAACAGGGCTACAACTCTCTAAATGACCGGACGGGTCATTACATCCTTCACCTCTTAAACAAACGTTCTTCCTTGAAAGGGTCTAGAAGCATACATGGGGTCTCAAATAGGCATGGATATCTGCTCTGCATCTCTCGCTTGGTCTCCCAAATAGCCTCCTCAACTGGCTGACCTCTCCACTGCACCTTCACTGAAGCTATGTCCTTTGACCTCAAATTGCAAACCTGCCGATCCAAAATAGCCGCCGACTCCACATCATAACTCAAATCACCATCCAACTGAACCGTGCTGAAATCCAAAACATGAGACAGATCGTAGACATACTTTCGGTGCATAGAAACATGAAATACTGGATGCACACTCGACAAACTAGGTGGTAAGGCAAGCTTGTAAGCCACATCTTTGATCCTATGAAGTACCTCAAACGGCCCAATATACCAAGGGCTCAACTCGCCCCTCTTACCGAACCTTATAACACCCTTCATGGGTGACAACTTGTGCAGTACCTTCTCCCCAACCATAAAAGCAACATCACAAACCTTCCTATCAGCGTAACTCTTCTGTCTAAATTGTGTCGTGCGAAGCCTATCCTGAATCATTTTAACCTTGTCTAAAGTATCCTGAACCAAGTTAGTACCCAATAACCTAGCCTCGCCGGGCTCAAACCAACCCACCAGAGATCGACACCGTCTCCCATACAAAGCCTCATACGGAGCCATTTGAATGCTCGACTGGTAGTTGGTGTTGTGGGAAAACTCCGCGAGTAGCAGAAACTGATCCCAAGAGCCCCCGAAATCTATGACACAAGTGCGTAGCATATCCTCTCATATCTGAATAGTGCACTTAGACTGTCCGTCTATTTAAGGGTGAAATGATGTACTCAACTTAACCTGGGTGCCCGACTTTCACTGTACGGCTCTCCAAAACTGCGATGCGAACTGCGTGTCCCAATCTGAAATAATGGACACTAGCACACCGTGAAGGTGAACAATCTTGCGGATGTAAACCTCAGCCAACCGCTCTGAAGAATAAGTAGTTCCAACTAGAATAAAGTATGCGGACTTGGTCAGCCGATTCACAATCACCCAAATAGCATTGAACTTCCTCGAAGTCCGTAGAAGCTCAACTATAAAATCCATGGTGATACGCTCCCATTTCCACTCTGGAATCTCTAGACTCTAAAGCAATACACCCGGCCTCTGATACTCATACTTGACATGTTGACAGTTAAGGCACCAAGCTACAGACCCCACTATATCCTTCTTCATTCTCCTCCACCAATAGTATTTTCTCAAGTCCTGGTTCATCTTTGTAGCACCTGTATGAATGGAATACCGCAAACTATGGGCCTTTTCAAGAATCAACTCATGTAGCCCATCTACATTAGGCACACAAATTAGACCCTGCATCCTCAACACCCCATCATCTCCAATAGTAACATCCCTGGCATCACCGCGCTGAACTGTATCCTTAAGGATAAGCAAATAAGGAACATCATATTGGCGCTCTCTGATGCGATCATATAAGGAAGATCGAGAAACCGCATATGCTAAATCTCATGAACTGGTTGGCCTAGGCCTAAGCATCAACTGCAAGCAGTCTCTCACCAATATGAATGAATACAAGGCTACCCATACTCACCGCCTTTCTACTAAAGGAATCGTCCACCACATTGGCCTTCCTAGGATGATACAAAATAGTGATATCATAGTCCTTTAGCAGCTCCAACCATCTCCGTTGCCTCAAATTTAGATCTTTTTATTTGTACAAGTGCTGAAGTGTAACGATCCGTTTTGAGAGTTATAGCCCTGATCCCCTATTTACTGTTTTCCCTGTATCTTTTTCTGCTTATATGACTTGCCGGGAGGTTTTTGTTGAGGATTCGGAGTGAATTGGGACACTTAGTCCCTAAACGAAAGCTTAAGTCTTAGGATTTTGACCGTAGTTGGAACTGTATGAAGACGACTCCAGAATGGAGTTTTGTCAGTTCCGTTAGCTCCGTTGGGTGATTTTGGACTTGGAAGCGTGTCTGGATTGTATGTTGGAGGTCTATAGCTAAATTAGGCTTGAAAGGGCGAAAATTGATATTTTGGAAAGATTGACCGGCAGTGGACTTTTTGATATTGAGGTCGGATTCTGATTCTGGAAGTTGCAATAGGTCCGTAATGTTGAGTATGACTTGTGTAAAAAATTTGATATCAATCGGGCGTGGTTTGATAGGTTTCGACATCAGTTTTAGAAGTTAAGGTTTCAAAGTTCATTAAGTTTGAATCGGAGGGCGATTCGTATTTTTAGCGTTGTTTGATGTGATGTGAGGGCTCGACAAAGTTTGTATGATGTATTAGGACTTTTTGGTATGTTTGGTTGAGGTCTAGGGGGCCTCGGGTGTGTTTCAGATGCTTAACGAATTAAAATTGGACTTATGCAAATTTGCTGAAGTTTTTGATTTCTGGTGTTTTCGCACCTGCGGTGGGGAGACCGCAGGTGCGGACTCGCACATGCGGAAGGGAGCTTGCAGATGCGTCCTTGGTCTGGGTACCCAATGGTCATAAGTGCAACAAAAGGGGCGTAGAAGCGGAGCCGCTTCTGCGGGGGAGTGATCGCAGAAGCGGGAGCTGAGTGGGGGAGGACTTCACAGAAGCGGATCATTATCCGCAGGTGCGCACGCGCAGGTGCGGCCACCTTATCGCAGAAGCAGTCCAAGGCCTCTTAAGTCATTTCCATTCCTGTGATAGATATTTCACAGGTGCGGCGTCGCAGGTACGACTAGTGGTCCGCAGGTGCGAGATCGCTGGGCAGAAAAGGAGAAATTGCGAGGGTTTGATCTCATTTTAATTTCGGGTCTTTGAGAGCTCGGATTGAGGCGATAATTCAAGGATTTTTCAGAGAGAACTTTGGGATAATGATTCTTAACTCGTTTATAGTTGTATTCCATTAATCTGTTGAATTCATCATTTAATTAAATGAATTTGGGAAAAAGTTGGAAGGTTCTTCAAATACAGTTTTGAGCTATGATTCGTATTTTGATATCGGATTTGGATAATTTTGGTACAAATGAACTAGTAAGTGAATGAGTGTTCATATTTTGTGACTTTTACCCGATTTTGAGACGTGGGCTCGGGAGGCTTTTTGGGGCGATTTTCTAATTTCTTGCTTTAGATTTGATTTCATTAATTAGATTAGTTTCTTATGGTTGTATGTATGATATGTAATTGATTTTGGCTAGATTTGGGTCATTCGGAGTCCGATTGATTGAGCTTGGTTCGAGGTAACTGGCATGCCTAACCTTGTGTAGGGGAAATCTTCTTAGGATTTGGTATTCTTGTGATATGTGAGCGCCGTGTACGTGATATGACGAGTACGTACATGGGCTATTTGTTGTAAAACCCAATTTATTTTACTGAGTAGTAATCTGTTTTTCCTTTAATTTGAGTTATACCGTTTAAATGAGTATTAGTATGTTTTCATTCTTAATTGAGCTATTCCAATATGTGTAGTTATCCTGTTTAGTCTAATATCGCATGTCTACGTGCTTTAATTGCTTATTTGAACTATGTGAAGCATGCCTAGTTGTCTTCCATCTTTTCCTTGTTCTTTATCAGTATAACTATAGAAATCTTGCTGTTAACTGTTGTATTTATCGGTTTGAGTAGTGTGTTTACCTTTGAGACTACGAGGCGGTTCCTCGGGAGTTCTCCCTGCATATTTACTTATGAGACTACGAGGCGGTTCCTCGGAAGTTCTCCCTGCACATTTACTTTTGAGACTACGAGGCGGTTCCTCGGAAGTTCTCCCTGCACATTTACTTTTGAGACTATGAGGCGGTACCTTGGGAGTTCCTGCACATTTACTTTTGAGACTACGAGGTGGTACCTCGGTAGTTCTCCCTGCATATTTACTTTTGAGACTACGAGGCGATACCTCGGGAGTTCTCCCTACACATTTACTTTTGAGATTACGAGGCGGTACCTCGAGAGATATCTTTGCTTCTTTACTTCGGGACTCCGAGACGGTATCTCGGGAGATTTCCTGCTGTTTACCCCTGTGTTGTATAACTATTTCTGTTGTGTTTTCCTTTTGTTAAATTCCAGTCTCTTAATATACTGTTATATTCCCCTGCTTTAATTATTATATACCAGTGGGCCTGACCTGACCTCGTCACTACTAGACCGAGGTTAGGCTTGGCACTTACTGTGTACCATTGTGGTGTACTCATGCTACTCTTCTGTATATGTTTTTGTGTGCAGATCCAGGTACTTCTTATCAACCCCACTATTAGCTGAGCGTGCTTCCTGTTGTACGGAGACTTCAAGGTACAACTATCGCGTCCGCAGATTTCGGAGTCCCCCTATATGACTAGGTGCCATCACGACATTATACAGAGGGAGTTTGGGTCGTGACATGAAGACTCCGATGATCCATAAATACCTCACAAGACACACCGTAGAGATAATGCCCCAAAGCTTCAATGCATGAACGATGGCAGCCAACTCCAAATCATGAACAGGGTAGTTCTTCTCATGAGGCTTCAACTGACGTGAAGCATAAGAGATCACTCTACCCTCCTGCATCAAGACACACCCAATACCGATTCGAGAAGCATCACAATACAATGTATTAGAACCTAAAGTTGAAGGCAAAACTAGAACTAGAGTTATGGTCAAGGCAGTATTGAGCTTCTGAAAGTAGCATCCTTTTGGGTTAATTTGGACAAAGTCGATGCAATAGATGAGAAACCCTCCACAAAGCGACGATAATAACTGGTCAAGCCGAGAAAGCTCCGAATCTCCATAGCTGAGGACAGTCAGGGACAACTCTGAACCGCCTCAATCTTCTTCGGATCCACCTGAATCCCCTCACTGGACATCACATGCCCCAAGAACACCACTGAACCATGCCAAAACTCTTACTTGGAGAACTTGGCATAAAGCTTCTCCTCCCTCAACTGTTGTAACGCAATCCTCAAATGCTGGACATGCTCCTTCTGGCTATGAGAGTACACCAGGATATCATCAATGAATACTATAACAAATGAGCCGGGATAAGGCTTAAACACATTGTTCATCGGATGCATGAATATTGCTGGGGCATTGGTCAGCCCAAAAGTCATCACAAGGAACTTATAATGACCATAACGGGTCCTGAATGTTGTCTTTAGAATATCCGAGTCCCGAGTTTTCAACTGGTGATACTCAGACCTCAAATCAATCTTAAAGAATACCCGCGCTCCCTGAAGCTAGTGAAATAGATTAACAATGCGCGACAAAGGATACTTGTTCTTGATTGTTACTTTGTTCAACTGCTTATAGTCGATGCACATCCGCATAGTGCCATCCTTCTTCTTCACAAACAGAACTGGTGCACCCCAAGGCGACACACTAGGCCTAATAAACCCTTTATTAAGAAATTCCTGAAGTTGTTCTTTCAATTCCTTCTACTCAGCCGGTGCCATACGATGTAGAGGAATAGAAATGGTCTGAGTGTCCGACACTAACCGCCCGGCAGGTCTGCGGGAAACATATCTGAAAAGTCTCGTACCACCGGAATAGAATCAATAGTAGGGGTATCAGTACCAACATCCCTTACAAAGACCAAATAAGATAAACAACCCTTCCCAACCATCTATTGGGCCTTCAAATATGAAATCATTCTGCTGGGAACATAGTCTAGAGAACATCTCGATCCTTGGCAACCCCGGTATAGCCAACATCACGGTCTTAGCATGATAATCCAGCATAGCATGACAGGGAAACAACCAATCCATACCCAAGATCATATCAAAATCAACCATACTAAGCAATAAGAGATCAACTATAGTCTCCAATCCCCCAATAGTCACTACACATAATCGATATACACAGTCCACAACAATAGTATCACCCACTGGCATAGATACATGAACAGATGAGACTAAGGACTCACGAGGCATATCCAGATAATGACCAAAATATGATGATACATACAAATAAGTGGAACCAGGGTCAAATAATACAGAAGCATCCTTGTGACATACTGAGACAATACCAGTGATCACTGCATCTGAAGCAACAGCATCTGGCCTGGAAGTAATAGCATAGAATCGGGCCTGCCCACCAACTGATTGGCCTCCCCCTCTTGGGCGATCCCTAGATACCTTAGCCCCACCCCGAGCTAGCTGGGTGGGTGGAGAAGTAACTGGTGCTAAAGTCGTGGAATGACTCCTCTGCTGAACTGGATCTCCCGTAAGCCTGGACAGAACCTCTTCACATGACCCAACTCTCTACACTTGTAATATCCCCTCTCGGAAAATGGTGGCAAATACTGAGGCGGACACCGAAAACCAGAATAACTACCAGAAGAACCTGGTGCAGACGAGTCCTGAACTGAAGGTACACGAGATGAACTCTGAGCTGGAAGAGCGCTGAGAGATGACTGGACCGGATGGGCACTATATGAACCATGGCTAGATGATACACCACGGTGAACTGGATGAGTCATCTGAGCGGGACTATAAGGACGACCCCTGCAGTGGTAGAACTAACCCCCAGAAGGAACACCGTCAAAACCACCCGATCCACGAGGCCTCTTGGCCTCCCTCTCCTCACGCTCCTGCCTACGGGCCATCGCTAATCGCCGAGCAATATCAACCATCTCATCAAACTGAACACTAGATACACTCTCTCGAGTCATAGCAAAACGCAACTGATAGGTGAGGCTATCAATGAACCTCCAAATTCTCTCCCTTTCGGTGGGAACCAACCAAATTGCGTGACGAGCCAACTCTGAAAATCTCATCTCATACTGGGTCACCAACAGGTCGTCCTAGCATAGCTGCTCGAATTGCTTGTGCAGCTCCTCCCTACGGGTTGGTAGCACAAACATCTCCAAGAAGAGAGCGGAGAACTCACGCCATGATAGTGGTGTAGCACCGACTAGCCTGCTCCTCTCATAGGCCTCCCACCATCTGATAGCCTGCTCCTCTCATAGTGAATGAGACCCCACTGGTCTCCAGAATACCCGCCGTTGGAAGAATCTGCTGGCACCTATCAAAGAAATCCTGGGCATCCTCAAACTCAGCCCCAATGAATGATGGAGGTTGGAGTCCCCCAAACCTCTCAAGTCTCCTTTGCTCATCATCATTCATAAAGGGACCCACCTGGGCCTAAGCAGCTGCAACCGGTTGGGCTAGCAATACCCCTGGCATCTGAAGTCCCTGCATCACCTGTTCTGGAGAACGGGCGGTGGGAGTTTGAGTACCTCACCCTAGCCTGAGAAGTGGCTGGCGCGGTTTGAATAGAGATTGCCTGAGCAAGGCTACTGCACACCGTCAAAATATGAGCCAAAGCCTCCTGAAGGCCTAGAATCACAATGGGAACAGTTGGGGCCTGAGCTGTCCATACTGTCTCCACCACATCTAGGACCTTCTCCAGAGCTGGAACAACTGGTGGATCTGCAGGTGCTGCTCTAGTTGTTGTACGAGTTGCACCTCTACCCCTACTGCAGCCCCTACTGCGACCTCTACCTCTCGTGGCCGTGGCTGGTGGTACTGGTAGTTGTCCGTCCAGTAGCACGTGTCCTCACCATATGTGAGAGAATAAAATAATAGAAGTTTTTATTTTCGAAATCAACAAATCTGCAAGACAAGATTAGAAGAATGTGAAATTTTCTAAAGGTTTGGCAGCCTCTCGAAGATAAGTACAGTCGTCTCCATACCGATACTCAAGACTCTACTAAACCTGCTCATGACTCGTGAGACCTATGTATCCTAGGCTCTAATACTAACTTGTCACGAACTTAAACCAACCCATCGTGATGACGCCTATCATGGTACTAGGCAAGCTGACTATTCAGACATTTCCAACACTTTAAATCTTTGAAAGAAACTAAAACAGTTTAAATAAAGGAAAATCTCTTAAAACAGGATAGGAAATCATAATTCAATACATAATTCTTCCCAAAACCGGAGTGTCATTGAGTATATGAGCATCTACGAATTTACATGGTCTAGTACACTGTATGGAAGTAAAAATGGAATAAACAAACTGAAAGATAAGGGAGGAGAGTCAAGTTCTGCGAATGCCAAGCAACTACCTCGATGATCTATAGAGGTCTGGCCTCTGCAAATCAACAATCGCCGAAAAAGGAAGCACCTGGATCTGCACACGAGGTGCAGGGTGTAGCGCGGGTACAACCAACTCAATAAAGAAAGAAATCTAACCTTGGGACTGAAAGTAGTGACAAGTCCAATTATTACGGTCCACTTTCAACATTTAATAGTACGGAAAGTTATAGAAAACATAACTATGATATCTCAGATATTTATATTCTACAAGTGAAGGTATAAGAAATTTAGACATGCTTTCAACAAGGACTTAGACATGCTTTCAAATTTCAGAATAAAACTTAAAACATAAAAGAGCAAATCTAGCCTAGGGAAGATCTAGCCCACATGCAAATACAACTTGGCAGATCCAACCCAAATGCAAGTAAACAGAGCAGATACAGCCTAAATGTCATGACTACTAGTATTGCGCCCACTGTGAGTGTGCAGACTCCAGAGGGGTCGATCCAGCCCAAGCACTGTAATAAGCCAAATCATGGCATCAATTAATAAAACATGTTGTATGCAGCCCGATCCCATAAATATCACTCACAATAGGACCTCAGCCCCACTCAGTCAATAACCTCTCCAGTCTCTTGGGCTAACCAGAATCATGATAATCAGCCCACAATGATGATATGATATAACATGTAAAGACAACAGAGACTGAGACATAATATGCGAGTTATAACTGTGACTGAGTACAAATTGACAGATTAAGCAACTAGTTCTACAACAAAGAACGACCACTGTGAGTCCCAATAGTACCATCATATAGCCTAAGCAGGGTTTCTAACATGACTAGCAGCTCAATAGATCTAGCACATGGTAAAATACGGGTAACATCAAGATTAAACAACTATTCAGTTCCACGGAATCAACCAAGGCACAATTCTTACGCTACACGCCTATATGCATGTCACTTAGCACATACGTCACCTCAACACCAATCACATAATGCAAAATTTGGGGTTGCACACCCTCAGACCAAGCTTAAAAGTGTTACTTACCTCAAACCTTGCAAATCTCCACTCCAACATGCCCCTGCCTCACGAATCAACCTCCAAATGCGTCGAATCTAGCCACAAATAGTTCGATTCAATCAACACGAGCTAAAGGAATAAGTTCCATACAAAATTACTAAGCTTTTAATTAAAAGTCAAAAAGTCCACTCAAAAGTCGGCCCCCGAGCCTATGTCTCAGAATTCAATAAAGGTTACAAAACCCAGAAGCCCATTCAACCACGAGTCCGACCATACCAAATTTACCAAAATCCAACACCAAATCGACACTCAATCCCCAATTTAAACCTTCCTAATCCCTAGCCTCAAATTTCCAAATTGCACATTAAATACACACAAACTAGGTGGGAAATTCAATGGGGAAATATAATTATTGAATAAATTTAACCACAAGTGACGTATCTTATGAAACCCTCGAATATCCTCTCAAAACTCACCTAATCCCTAGCTTGAAATGTTTCAAATTAAGAAAATCTCGGAAACCCTCGATTTGAAACACTGCCCAGGCATTTCCGTACCTGCGGAGCCTGGGCTCGCACCTGCGCTCCTGCTTTTGCGGAGAAAAACTCGCTTTTGCCAAACTCACCTAACAGCCGACCAAGCGCACCTGCGGTCCCAGATTCGCACCTGCAGGACCATATCTACGAACCATTCCTCACTTCTGTGACTCCCATGCTGCCCGTCCAAATTCGCTTCTACGGTCGACCTCGCGCAGATGCGCATCCCCATCTACGCAAAACTTTCCGTCCATGTGACCCCTAGTGTCTTTCCTCCTCTTCACGGTTGAGCAAGCTTTAGCCGCTTCTACATGTGCGATGACACCATATCTGCAGCACCTCAGCATAACACTTAAGCCAAATTCGATCTGTTAACCATCCGAACTCCACCCGAGGAACTCGGGACCTCAACCAAACA
The DNA here is from genome assembly GCA_000715115.1 of Nicotiana otophora. Taxonomy (NCBI): domain Eukaryota; kingdom Viridiplantae; phylum Streptophyta; class Magnoliopsida; order Solanales; family Solanaceae; genus Nicotiana; species Nicotiana otophora. The sequence goes on from AWOL01S0005160.1 coordinate 134,842, forward strand.
TACCAACAAGTCGTAAAACACGATACGAACTTAGTCGAGCCCTCAAATCATATCAAACAACATCAAAACATGAATCGCACCCCAATTCAAGCCTATTGAAACTAAGGAAATTTCAATTTCTACAAACAACGCCGAACCTATCAAATCACGTCCGATTGACCTCAAATTTTGCACACAAGTCACAAATGAAACCACAGACCTACTATAACTCTCGGAACCCAAATCCCAGCCCGGTAACCACAAAGTCCACTCTCGGTCAAACTTCTAAATTTCCAACTTTCGTCATTTCAAGCCTAGTTCAACAATAGACCTCCGAATCACAATCCGGACACACTCCTAAGCCCAAAATCACCCAACGGAGCTAACAGAGCCATCAAAACTCCATCCCGGTGTCGTTTAAATATAAGTCAACATCCGGTTAACCTTTTCAACCTAAGCTTCTAACCTTGAGACTAAGTGTCTCAATTTATTCTGAAACCTCTCCGGACCCGAACTAACTGCCCCGGCAAGTCACATAACCACAATTAAGCATGGAATGAACAGTAAATGGGGGAGTGGGGCTACAACTCTCAAAACAGTCGGTCGGGTCATTACAGTACTGGTTATGGTAAGTATTGGTCTTGTATGTGTACTTGTTTTATTACTAAGTTTTATTGTATTAAGAAGCATTTGCATGGAGTACTCATATCAATATCATATCTTTTGGACATGGGTATTGATAGAAACTAAGGATCCACCAAACAATATAGAAAACCAGATTCTCTATTAGTTCCCACAGTAAACAGCAGTAAATAAAGAACACATAATATTTACGTAAAAAACTCCCAGCTGATGGAAGGGTTTATATTCAAGATCACTCACATATATAGAGAGGAGAATAAATTGGCAGATCATCTTGCTAATTATGCTCTTGAAGTTGGGACAATCGAATGCCATGACTTTTGGCAGCTAGATTCACAAAGCAGAAGATTGGTGAATGAGGATAAGATGCAATGTCTATACATACGAGTAAAAGTTGCAAGGAACTAGGAATGGACGGGGAGGATCAGCTAAAGGAGAAGGAATTGTCAGGAGAATACACACAACCTCAAAATTCTAACTCAAGAGTTCTTCCTCTTTTTTCCCAATTTCTCACCCCAAATCACAAATTATATGATAAAATTAAAGATGAAATCATGGGATTTAACCAAAACCAAGTAGGAATCACTTACCCCAATCAACTCCACAAAAGTCCCTTCAAGAATCGCCAAATTCCGTGCTCTCTAGCTCAAAATAGGAAAAATGGGTTCAAACCCTCGTTTTTTAAATTAATACTGTCTGCCTAGATTTCCTTCTTCGCGAACACGACCGTCCTCTCGCGTTCTCATAGACCAACTCAAACTGCTTCCCAGTTAATTCATCGTGAACGTGATCAACGCTTTGCGAACGCAAAGCTTTATAAGCTCAACTCATCGCGAACGCGGCCCATACCTCGCGAGCGCATAGACCAAAGACCTGGAGTCCCCAACTGCCTCACTTCTCTTCGCGAACGCGATATCACTCACGCGTTCGCATTGCACACGCAGACCACACCTTCGCGTTCGCGTCCTCTTCTTCACGAATGCGAAGAAAAAAATCTTCCCAGCTCATATTAACCCTTCACAAACGTGAGGCTCCTCTCGCGAACGCGTAAGAGGAAACCAGAAAAACCACACCAGCAGATATCAACCATCAACCAAAGTCCAAAAATGATCCGTTAACCACCCGAAACTCACCCGAGGCCCTTGGGACCTCAACCAAATATATCATAAAGTCTCAAAGCACTATACGAACTTAGTCGAATTCTCAAACCACCTCATATAACATCAAAAACAAGAATCACTCTTGAATCCAAACTTAATAAACTTTGAAATTTCCAAATTCTACAAAACGATGCCGAATCATACCAAACCACGCCCGATTGATCTCAAATTTTGCACAAAAGTCATATTAAACATTACGGACCTACTCCAACTTCTGAAATTAGAATCCGACCCCAATATCAAAAAGTCAACCCCCGGTCAAACTTCTCAAAAATTTGACTTTCGCCTTTTCAAGCCTAAATTAGCTATAGACCTCAAATTCACAGTCCGGACACGCTCCTAAGTCTAAAATTACTCAACGGAGCTAACATAACCGACGAAACTTCATTTCAGAGTAGTCTTCACACACTTCCCACTACGGTAAAAATCCTAAGACTTAGCTTATGTTTTAGGGACTAAGTGTCCCAAAGTACTCTGAAACCAAAAACAAGACCTCCCGGCAAGTCACATAAGCAGAAATAGATACGAAAAAAATAGTAAATAGGGGATCGGGGCTAATACACTCAAAACGACCGGCCGAGTCATTATAGAGAACTAGTTTGGTTTCATGCCGGGGTGTTCGACTATGGAAGCCATTCATATTGTGAGGAGATTGGTAGAGCAGTATAGGGATATAAAGAAGGACTTGCACATGATGTTAATTAACCTAGATAGAGCATATGAAAAAGTCCTGAGAGAGTTGCGTTGGCGATGCTTAAAGGCTAAAGAGGTCCCAATAGCCTACATTAGAGTGATTAAGGACATGTATGATAAAGCTAAGACTCGGGTTAGGGCACGAGAGGAGACTCAGAACACTTTCTGGTTATGATGGGGATGCACCAGGGATCATCTCTTTGTCCATTCCTATTTTTCTTGGCGATGGACGCATTAACGAGACACATTCAAGGTGAGGTGCCATGATGTATGTTATTTTCTGATGACATAGTTTTAATTGACAAGACGCGGGGTGGAGTTAACGAGAGGCTAGAGGTTTGGAGGTAGACCCTAGAGTATAAGGGTTTCAAGTTGAGTAGGACCAAGACGGAGTACATGGAGTGCAAGTTCAGCAACGGTACCCAGGAAGGGGATATAGAGGTGAGGCTTGATACGCAAGTCATCCCCAAGAGAAGTAGTTTCAAGTATCTTGGATCTATAATACAAGGTAACGGGGAGATTAATGAAGATGTTACATATCGTATCGGAGCAAGATGGATGATGTGGAGGCTCGATTTTGGTGTCTTGTGTGATAAGAATGTGCCATTGAGACTTAAAGGTAAGTTCTACAAGGTCGTAGTTAGACCGACTATGTTGTATGGAGCAGAGTGTTGGCCGGTAAAGAACTCTCATACCGAGAATCTAGAAGTAGCTGAGATGAGGATGTTGGGGTGGATGTATGGGCATACCCGGTTGGATAATATTAGGAATGAATTTATTCGGGAAACGGTAGGAGTGGACTCTGTAGAGGATAAGATGCGGGAGGCGAGGTTGAGATGGCTCTGGCATGTTAAGAGGAGAAGTATAGAAGCCCCAGTTAGAAGGTGTGAGCGGTTAGCCTCGGTGGGTAGCAGGATTGGTAGAGGTAGGCCTAAGAAGTCTTGGGGAGAGGTTATTAGGCGGGACATGGTGCAACTGGAGCTGATTGAGAATATGGCCCTAGACAGGAGGGTGTGGAGTTAAAAGATTAGGGTAGAAGGTTAGTAGGTAGTTGAGTGTTTCTCTTTGTCTTACTCAGTTCGCTAGCATTAGTGTTAGTAAGTTATCTTTTATTCATAGATGGCTATTATTATGTTGAGTTTGACTACATTCTTGGATTCGATCTTATTTCATCTTGCTGTTATTCCTACTTGTTGCAACTACATTTTCTTTTTCAGTCGTTCTCTAGCTAAGGGTCTATCAAAAACAGTCTCTCTACCCTTCTAGGGGTAGGGGGTAAGGCTGCGTACATCTTACCCTCTCCAGATCCCACTCGTGGGAAACTAATGTGTTTCTGTTGTATTGAAAACACCATAAAATATATTTGCTATTGCAGAATAAAGAATTGAAAAAGAAATGTCTTTTTAATAGGGGATGTTGTACCCTACGTTAACAAGAAGGAAGACAACCAAGGGATGTAGTACCCTGTGTTGATAATAAGATGAGGCTCATGGAACTCTGGGATGCTACTAGGGAATGTTGTACCCAATATTGACAACAAAATGAGGTTTGTGGCGCTCTGAGATGTTACTAGGAAATGTCATACACTATGTTGGCAGAAATTAATGCAGCCAGGGGATGTAGTACCCTGTGTTGGAAATACGATGAGGCTCGTGGAACTCTAGAACGGTAGTAGGGAATGTCGTACCCTACATTGGCATAAAGTAATACAGCCAGAGGATGTAGTACCTTGTGTAGGCTATAAGAGCAGGAACGTGGCACTATGGGATGCTACTAGGGAATGTCGTACCCTATGTTGGCAATAAACTGAGGCTCGTGGCGATCTGAGATGCTACTAGGGAATGCCGTACCCTATGTTGGCAATAAATAAGGCTCGTGGCTCTATGAGATGCTAGTCGCACCCTATGTTGGCAATAAATTGAGGCTCGTGGCGCTATGAGATGCTACTAGGGAATGTTGTACCCTATGTTGGCAATAAAGTGAAGCTCGTGGCGCTCTAAGATGCTACCAGGGAATGGCGTACCCTGTGTTGGCAATAAATTGAGTCTCGTGGCGCTCTGAGATGCTACTAGAGAATGTCGTACCCTATGTTGGCAATAAACTGAGGCTCGTAGCTCTCTGAGATGCTACTAGGGAATGTCGTACCCTATGTTGGAAATATAAAATGAGGCTCGTGGTGCACTGAGATGCTATTAGGGAATGTCGTACCCTATGTTGGCAATAAACTAAGGCTCGTAGCGCTCTGAGATGCTACTAAGGAATGTCATGCCCTATATTTGCAATAAGATGAGGCTCTCAGAGATGCTACTAGGGAATGTTGTACCCTATGTAGGCAGAAAATAATGTGACCAGGGGATGTAGTACCCCGTGTTCAAGATAGGGTATTGATTCCCTATAATGAAACTAAAAATAACATGATTACATGTATATTGGAAGAAAATCAAGGATTTGAGAACTTCACTTGGTGGTGTTCGTCTTTTCACGAACTATTTCCTAAAATTGTTCTATTCCTGTTCTGAACAAAGAAAGATTTGTTAGTTTTAAAATGATGGCTCAATTTGTGGCCTTGATTTCTTGGGCGGATTGACCTTCTGTCCATTACACTTGTTAGAAAAACTGACTCCGTTGATGGTCGTACAAATTGCCGAGAGATTCTGTCTTTACTTTCTGCAGATCTTCTTTCTCAACATCAAAACCTGACTATTTTGCGCCTATCACCATTTTTGTTTATGGTGCAAACAACCTTACTCCCAAAACAACTTTAACCGAGTAACTTTTGTTGACCCTTGAAACATTGTTCAGTCCTTCAAGCCTTTTGCTCGTCAAAAACTATCACAGATGGCTTTATGCCTTTGCCCATAAGGTTTATGCCCAGCAATCTTTGCTTTATATAACGAGAAAACTGTAACCAATTTTGCCGCCTTTTCTTTGCTTTGCTTTGACAAAATTATACTGAAGGGGACTCAAAGAAGTAATGCGAAAGAAAAGAAGAAGGTGAACTAATAGGTATTACAACTTAATCAAGAAGTGTCCCCTTCAGAGGAAAAAAATAAGAAAGGACTTATCTAGAGGAATATGCTGACTTCAATGAACAAGACATGCACTTTGGTCTGGATGCACAATCCGTTTGAATCATCTAATTCTCGAAATTTATTGTAATCTTCACTTTGAAACTGAGTTCTTTGTCTTAACCATGCTTCTACCGCAAAATAGGAAGACCTTAATCGATCCATGATGCCCTTTGTGGGCTTTCACCAACTGGCCTCTCTCATTTGTCTTTCTCTCAACTCATCATTGCCTTATAGTGCTTGTGAGAGTTTTCACCAATAAGACTATCTCATTTTATTTTTCTCTCTTTACAATGGCTGAGGCATCACCCGTAGTATACTGACTTAGCATTCTCAAAAGTTGATCAAAAGGTCTTAGCAGGGAAAGGTAAAAATAACTATTCAACTGAATTATAACTTTTGGAACCATTTTGATGGAACAACCGTCGAAAATAAAATCATGATCCAGTTTTTTTGAATACTGGAGAAATGTGGATTTTTATTTTGGTGTGACCGTACCCCAGAGTGAGGCTTCCTACGTATCCTTTCGGAATGAGGTCGGATATAGTTCAATTAACATGAACTTGTTTTGATTTTTTTATTTTTATTTTTTATTTTTTTGATTAAGTACATTGTTTCTATAAGAGGGAAAAACAAAGAAATATAAACAAGGCTTCAAAGGGCTAACTAGGGTTGACCAGTGTTTGGGTAGCGAGAATGATAGCCTTTCATCATCCCAACCTGAGAATGCTAAGTATAAAAATGCCCCAACAGAGGCATGTCAAACATAGTATCTCTTGACCGCATCCGTGTTGACGGATATATCTATCATATTTCCTTCTATATCTGCCAAGTGTAGAGTTCTTTTTGACAATACTTTTGTGATGAGGTAAGGAACTTGCTAATTCAGGGCGAACTTTTCTTTTGCTTCTTCCTGGTGCGGAAAGATACGTTTCAAAACAAGTTATCCTACTTCGAAAAGTCTTGGGCGCATGTTCTTATTGTAAGCGCGTTCCATTCTTTGTTTGTATAACTGACCAAAAATAAACTACCGCCAAATGCTTTTACTCAATCAAACTCAACTGTTCCAATCGGGACTTGACCCAGTTAGTGTCCTCGATCCCTGCTTCAACAATGATTCATAGAGAGGGAATCTCAACTTCAGTAGGTATGACCATTTCAGTGCCATAAACGAACAAGTAAGGTGTTGCGCCAACTGATGTACGGACAGTTGTCCGGTATCCCAAAAGAGCAAAAGGCAGTTTCGCATGCCATTATCTAGACCCTTAGACCATCTTCCTAAGAATCTTCTTGATATTCTTATTCGCAGCTTCAATAACTCCATTAGCTTTGGGTCGGTAAGGAATAGAATTGCGATGCTCAATTTTAAATTGTTCACATACCTCCTTCATCAGATAACTATTCAAATTAGCAGCATTATCTGTGATAATAATTTTTTGAATACCAAAATGACAGATGATGTTGGAATGAACAAAGTCTACTACTGCTTTCTTGATAACTATTTTCAATGTAATAGCTTCCACCCATTTGGTGAAGTAATCAATTTCAACCAAGATGAATATGTGCCCATTTGAAGCTTTTGGCTCGATTGGGCCAATGGCGTCCATTCCCCAAGCAACAAAAGGCCAAGGAGCCGACATAGGATACAACTCTAAAGGAGGTGAATGAATCAAGTCATTGTGAATCTAACACTGGTCGCACTTGCGAATAAAACAAAAATAATCTCGCTCCATAGTAAGCCAATAATATCCTGCCCGAAGGATTTTCTTTGCTAGAACATATCCATTCATGTGCGGACTATATACTTTTGAATGCACTTCATTCATAATCATTTCAGCTTCTTTGGTATCCACACATCTCAACAAATTCAAATGCGAAGTCCTTTTGTATAGGACTTCCTCACTCAAAAAGAAACCATTAAAGAGTCGCCTAATAGTTCTCTTTATCCCTATTAGTGTGTTCCGGATATTCTCTTATTTTCAGAAACTGTTTAATATCACGATACCATGGTTCACCATCCGGTTCTACTTCAATTATGTTGCAATAACCATGTTGATCTCGAATTTGAATTTTTAATGGGTCAATGTGAGTATTACCCGGATATGGAAGCATTGAGGCCAGGGTGGCCAAGGCATCAGCTAATTCATTGTGAAACCTAGGAATGTGCCTGAACTCGATGGATTTGAATCTTTTGCTAAGATCCTCCACACATTGTCTATATGGAATGAGCTTGATGTCTCGGGTTTCCCAATCACCTTGAGCCTGCAGAATAAGCAAATTTAAATCTCCCATCACCAACAATTCCAGCACATTTAGATATATTGCCATGTTCAGACCTATGATACAAGATTTATATTCTATCATGTTATTGGTACAAAAGAAACAAAGTCGCGTCGTGGCAGGGTAATGTTGCCCAGTAGGTGATATAAGAATTGCCCCAATCCTTACGCCTTTGATGTTGACAGCCCTATCAAAGTATAGTTTTCAAATTTGACTGTCATCTTGGACTACTTCATCTAAATTAACCTCTTCATCTGGGAAGTATGTATTCAAAGATTCATACTCATCATCAACCACGTTTTTGGCCAGATGATCAGCCAAAGCTTGTGCCTTCATGGCAGTACGAGTGACATAAACAATATCAAATTATGTGAGCAAGATTTTCCACTTTGCCAAATTTGCCGGTTGTCATCGGTTTCTGAAAGATGTACTTCAGGGGATCCATTCGGGATATAAGGTAAGTTTTATAGGCCAAAAGATAATGTCAACGTTTTTGGGCGATCCAGGTTAAGGCGAAACATGTCATTTCTAATAGAGTGTATTTGGCCTCACAAATGGTTAACATTTTGCTAAAATAATAGATTGCTTGTTCCTTTTTGCCTGTGGCATAATGTTGTCCCAAAACACATCCAAAGGAACTATCCATTACTGAAAGATATACAAACAAAGGCCAACCAGGTTCCGGTGGGACCAAAATAGGGGGATTTGACAAATATTCCTTAATCTTGTCAAAAGCTTCTTGACACTTAGCTATCCATTTGATAGCGGCATTGTTTTTCAACAACTTGAAAATAGGCTCACATGTGGTTGTAATTTATGCGATGAACCTGCTAATGTAGTTCAACCTCCCCAGTAAACTCATGACTTCTATTTTGTTCTTCGGGGGAGGCAACTCTCGAATGGTCTTTATCTTGAAGGGATCTAACTCAACGCCTCTTCGACTAATTATAAAACTCAAGAGCTTCCCAGAAGGAAAGCCAAATGCACATTTGGCTGAATTGAGTTTGAGATTGTACCTTCGTAGCTTTTCAAAGAACGTTTTCAAGTCTTGCACATGATCAACTTGTGTTCTGGACTTAATGATTACATCATCAACATACACTTCAATCTCTTTATACATCATGTCATGGAATTTAGTAGTCATGGACCTCATGTAAGTTACCCCTGCATTCTTCAAACCAAATGACATGACCCTATAACAATAATTCCCCCATGGAGTAGTGAAGGCAGTCTTTTCTACATCTTCTTCATCCATCAGAATTTGATGATACCCGACATAACAATTCACAAAAGATTGGATCTCTTGTTTAGCACAATTGTCAACAAGGATATGAATGTTGGGTAAGAGAAAGTTATCCTTTGGACTTGCTTTATTTAAATCCCTATGGTCAACACAAACTCTCATTTTCCCATCCTTCTTTGGCACTGGAACAATATTTGCTAATCATGTAGTATACCGGATGACCCTGATCATATTTGTACTTAGTTGCTTCGTGATTTTTTTTTAATCTTATCACTCATGTCTGTCTTAAACTTCCTTTATTTTTGCTGGATTGGTGGAAAATTAGGATATGTGGGAAGCTTATGAACCACTAAATCGACACTCAAACTCGGCATGTCATCATACGACCAAGAAAATACATCTCTTTACTCGAGCAAAACTTGAATTATGGAATCTCTAGTCTTTTGTTCAGTATGAATACTTATCTTTGTTTCTCTGGTTTCTTCAGGACTTCCCAAATTAATTGCCTCAGTTTTATTTAAATTAGGCTTAGGCTTATTCTCAAACTAGTTTCTAAACACGTACGTTACACGTGTGTATCCTATGCTAAGTAGTACAAATATTTTGAAGCGATACATATTTTTAGAATAAGCGTGCAATGAGTTATATGAAATTCGGAGGAGAACAATATAAGCTCAAACTAATGAATGATGAGCCTATCATATCAACAACTAGTAGTTTATACATGAATACGAGCAATGGCTACGGCTGCAAGTTTGTGCTTTGTGTTCACGTCTTAAAGTTAGTTCAAGAAATTGTAACATCCTTTTTGCAAACGCATGCATATCAAGAAGTTGTTACCCAATAGAAGTAGTATTTTATAGAAGTCATACAGACATTCGATCAACATGTATCTTCCTTAGGATGGCTAGAAAATCATTGTCAATTTATAGTGTACACCTGCATAGAAATAATAGTTAATTGTGATAAAGATACATAAGTAATTATTAAAACCAGTAAATTTGATTTGTGTATATAAATAATCACAATTGCATGTAATACATACCTTTCGTCTGATTAAAATTATAAATCATATCATCCGTGAATTTGATAATATTAGTTGAATTGTGTAAATATATCTTATCACAAAATATAACACGACAATCGCGTGTCAGATGTTGATATTTTGATCGATGATTTGGTGTATTTCATGAAAATTTTAACACTATTATAAATTAGATAATGATTAACACAGATTAGTTTTTCAACTAGAATTTGAATATGAAACTCTTAAGCTTTCGGACAAAAAATTTCATATTGAAGAAAATATAAAAAATGATAACTTTATGAATAAAATATTTAACAATATTTATAAAATTACTGTAAAAGAACCATTGCATTCTCCAAATTGTAAATCATGCATTATATTTGACTCACCCACAGTTTTTCCTAATATTCCTAAAATTAGTTCCAAAAGCATGGGTTAGTTAAGTTTACTTAGTTTACTTTGTTTTAAAATTAATTTATTTGACTCAATTTTTTAAAAGAACATGATAAACAAATTATCACGAACATAGAATGAATAATCATATTCGACTAAAAAAGTACATAAGAATAGCCGCGTGAATATTAATAGTAACCAATCAAATTTGTGTAGTCAACCCAATGTTTAGCTTTCATGGAAAGCCATAAAGATTCGGAGGAACAAATATTCATTTTCTCAAGATGATGTCATACAATCATCTTCTAATTTTCTATTTAAAGATTTTTCTTTCCTCGCTAATTCTGGAAACAGTTCTAGAGTTTGTCACTCAAAATTATCAGAGCATCATTAGTCTATAGAAAGGAAAAAAAATAAATAGAAAAAGCATTGGACCTCTATGGTTAAGTCTCTTAAGAAAGAGAAAAAAGGAGAAACATTTTCCATGATAGTGATGAGAAACGTTTCTCGAAAATAAATGAAGGTGAAATAGAATACCCTCAACCCTCATTGTATCCATTGAATTGAGTGTGTGAAGCATTAAATTATTATTTCTTTCCTTCTAATTCACCCGATTTACTTAATGTAATAAATAAAAATTATTTAATGGAAAGGTTTTTTTTTTTCTTCGAGGACAAAATGGTTACTCAGATTTTAAAGAATATTATTATAAATCAACTTTGAATCTAGGATCTTCCTACGATATGATTGATCCAATTCTCTTTTTATTTCCTTAAAAGCCTCATCTTCATCATACTCAACTTCTTGATTCATTATTTCGAGATTAGACATCTTTTTAAGATCTGGGTGTGAATTCTGCATGCATGTCATGTTTTTAAAGCCTGCATTAACGAAGCTGAAAATGATAAGAAATTAACAAAAATTAGGGAAAGGAAAAGACAAAATTTTACTATAAAACTCGAACTTCATTTCATTGAATTTGAAAGGATAGAAGGGTTAGCATCAAAGCAAAGTGATTAAACTAAAATATATGGATTACAACCCTGAAAATAATCCAAATACAGAAAACGTAACAAAAAGACTACCAAGACTCCTTCTTAATGAGAAGAGGAGTTGCTTCCTAGTTGTTGAGCGAGGTATCTGGACCAATCAACTGAACACTTGCACTGCTAGGACCCTCACCAACTTGGACCATATTGATATCGTAGAACATCTCCTTGAGACACTCGCAAACTTCATCAATGTCATCCTGAGTAGAAATATTTTGGACTTCTTCAAATTGTGGCTTGACAAAAGAGTAAACAATGTGAGGGATTGGTTTGGACAAATTCCAACATTCCTTTTACGGGCCTTGGCTTTGTCTATGTCAACTGGTGTTGGTTTAAAACCCAAGCCAAATATATCTTTCTTTGAAAAATGAGCAATGGGGTTCACAATTCCTTGCAGAGAGGATCCTAATCCTTTTCCTGGTTCATAGCCGTTCCTCAACATCAGTGCAGCTACCATCATAGATGTGGTTGAAAGACAAGGATGCAGAATTGGTTTTCCTTCTTCCACTTGGTTAACCTCAATCACCTCAAACACTTGATATATGATGGATTCATATCCCTCATTGGCCTCGATACATGGAATGGATGGGTCTCTATAGACGGACGAATCGTCCTTTCGATAAACTATAATTTCTTGCATGCCATACTCGAATTTGACCATTTGATGTAGGGTGGATGGGAATAACTCTTTCCATATAGATCCACGGCCTTTCCAGAAGAAAATTATAGGAGGTTTCCATATGTAACAGTTGAAAGGCAATGTTAAAATTAATCGGGCCGATTGTCATAGTGAGTTCGATTTCCCCAATAATATCTCTTCTTGAACCATCAAAAGCTCTGATGCTGACATTACTAGTCTGAATTCTTTTAGTGTTAATGTCCAGTTGTTATAGAGTAGAAAGAGGGCATGCATCTATACTTGAGCCTCCGTCAATTAGGACTCGTTTCACGTAGTGCCCTTCACATTTGACCATAAGATGCAAAGCTGTATTGCGCCCAGCCCCTTCCTCAGATAAATTATCATCGCTAAAAGTAATTCTATTTACTTCAAAGATTCTTTCAGCCATTTTTTCGAGTGGATTCACCGTTGTCTTTTCTGAGACATATGCCTCGTTTAGAGTTTTGATCAACAAACGGGCATGCTCTTCCGAGCGCGAAATCAAAGATAACAAGGATATCTTACCTGGAGTTTTCCTTAGTTGGTCAATTATCAAGACCCAAATTCCATTAGAGGCCGTGATGGCGCCTAACACCGCTGTCAGGCCAGTCAACAATAGTTAATTAACTTAATTACTCATTTCAGTATTTTTGAAATCAAAATTTCCTTCAATTAAATAGTAAGAGATAGACTTTACAAAGTGAATAATGGTATTTTCACAACTACAATACTGAACAACCCATAATCACCCCCAAAACCTGGTGTCACAAGTACATGACCATCAACTAGGAAATATATTAGAAATACAACATTTGTCTGGAAGTATTATTAGACAGGAGAGAGTAGATAACTCTGATGGAGACTCTGTGTGCTGCGAATTCGCAACATGGGATGCAGCTCACCTAAATCCCCGAAATAGCCGCGACTATGTGCCCACGAGTCTAGTAGACATATATGCACCTGCACAAAAATGTGCAGCAAGTATAGTGTGAGTACGTAAATCAACGCGCACCCAGTAAGTATCTAGTCTAACCTTAAAAAGGTAGTGACGAGGGGTCGACTCCGACACTTACTATGGGCTAACAATAAAATACCGATGTTATAATTAAGCATGGATTACATAATATAGCTGAAAACTCAATAATCGGTAATAATAAACAAGCCTTTTACTAATAGAAATTTCCAAATTTATTTACATCATTTAACAATTTATATCTTAAGCTAATGAAACAATGTCAATTATCATTAGTTCCAAAGAATTATCATGCGCAAGTCAGGCCAGGCTTCTTCGTAATTGCGAAGCCTTTCTCGCAAATCCGAGGTTCGCAAATGCGAACAAATTCTCGCATTTGCGAGACCTGCAACAGCTGCCAAGAAACACCAGAAAAACTGAAGTTTTTCTCATTCTCCCGAACGTCCGAAACTCACCCGAGCCCTCGGGGCTCCACACCAAATGCCCATACAAGTCTAACAACATCATACGAACTCGCTCGAGCGATCGAAACACTGAAATAACATCAAAACCCACAAATCGGATGCCAAAACGCATGGATTAACTCATGAACTTAAAAACTTCTAAAAATACTTTTGCACACCTAATTCCTATCAAATCAACTCGGAATGACGCCAAATTTTACGTGCACGTCTTAAATGATATTATGGACCAACTCCAACTTCTGGAACCGGAATCCAAACCCGATATCAAAAAGTCCACCCTCAATCAAACTTTCCAAATACTTCAAATTTCCATTATTCGCCAAATGACCCCGAAACGACCTACGAACCTCCAAATCCACTTCCGGACACGCCCCTAAGTCCAAAATCACCATACGGGGCTATTCCCAGGCTCGGAATCCCAAACAGACATCGATAACATTGAAATGCACTTCAACCCAAATTTATAAAATCCTTCCAAAATGCCAACTTTTCCCAATAGGCGCCGAAATGCTCCTGGGTCATCCAAAACCCGATCCAGACATACATCAAAGCCCAAAATTATCATACGAACCTGTTGGAACCTTCAAATTGCGATTTCGAGGTTGTTTACTAGAAATCACATCTTAGTAAATTCTTCCAACTTAAAGCTTCCAAAATGAGAATTTTCTTTCTAAATTAACTCCGGACTTCCCGAAATTTAATTCCGACCATACGTACAAGTTATAATACCTGAAGTGAAGCTACTCATGGACTCAAACTGCCGAATGACATGCTAGGGCTCAAAACGACTGGTCGGATCGTTACATTCTCTCCCACTTAAACATACGTTCGTCCTCGAACGTGCTAAGAACTGTTTCGGGGTTGTCCAAAATTACTATTTAATACCTCGTACACCTAACCGTGCTACCACTACCCAGTTGAGTAGCTCGAGCCAATCTAAAATTCCTCTCTTTTATTTAGTCAAATAAGCCTTAGAGCCAAATGCCAACATCCAAAATTCTCCACGATACCAGATTCTAACACACGAACACTGTATCAATCACCAGATTCCGTACCAAAATATGATAGTATACACTTGCTAAATTCACACCCTACACCGCATAATTCACATGACTATAATTACACCCCCTAACCACAATAGCTGAAATTTCATGAATCTGGTGCACACAACACACCTCATGCCAACTATAAGTACTGTTCCAACTCTCGCAATACTGCCACGATGAAAAAGAAACAGGTAAAACTCATAACCACATGTCGAATAAACGATTCGTGGAGTCTCTCCTCCTGAAAAGAACCATTACCTCACTCTGAACTGAATAATGATATCTTCTCTTTAATGCACCTTATATAAATCTGATCACACAGATCCGAATCCAATAATCTCGTTGCACCCAGTACAAGCTACTCAGGCAATAAGCCACCTTAGATACTGCAAAAGCCTCATATGATGCCACATTGTGCTAACAAGCTACAAATTCGAATGTGATACATAAGGAAAATGAACTCTGGAATGAACTACTCAACCCACGTTACTAATTTAATAACCAAAAAGATGTTATGAACCTTCCTCAGAAATGAGACAGAAAACACACAAGAATAGCTATGGGAAATTGTACTCAACGTCACACTGTTGCGGCGTGCAACCCGATCCACACATGATACTGTTGTGGCATGCAACCTGATCCAACCATGATACCTGTGGCGGCGTGCCACCCGATCCAAACGACATATCTGTGGCAGTGTGCCACCCGATCCACACATAATAATAAATAGGGAAATACCCATCAAGCGAGAAATGTTTATACCTATGAAATACCCAAATATAAACCAGAAGCATGCGAAATGCATAATACAAATCCTGGGGAGACGGATAGCGCCATACGCTACGAAACTCAAGCACAACTAAGGTGCAATAAATGACTTGCATCTTGAGAGCCATCCCGCTCTCACAACACCACAAGCTACACGGGATATCAATACAAGTGCGAATAATGAAACCGCCTCACAACCCACATGGAACGATAGAGATTACACTAAATAGTTGACGGCGAAAATAATATCCCAGGCCCGAAGACTCCTCCGCAAGCAACGCTATGCTGAAATGAACACATCCAGCCCGATATAGAGTACACACTCACATTTAGATCCATTCACAGACCTCAAGTCGATTTTGATCGTACTGTACTGAGCTAATAACCTTTGAAGGATCCACCTCTAAGAATAGCTGTCAAATCCGGAACAAACTTTCACAATTCACAACCAATTGAACAGAGCGCCCTTCAGGCACAAATTCTCACATTAGAGATAGTATCCCAATCTCCATACTTGGTTCCAATCTTTAATCAATCAAGTGACTACATGTCACACTTATACAATCCTCACGTGGGATACGCTCTCATGACCTCCCGCACCAGGTAACAAGTCTGCATATCCATACCACCGGTCATACTAATGTCGTAAAGCGAATCAAGGATCTATAAATCAATACACAAAGCCTCTTACATATGACATTGATCTCAGGTGACACTGAAGACAGTACCAGCTTACTCTAAACATCTGAATTCTTTCCTGCTAATCCGAGCTCGTGACATTCTTGTCGATACCAAACTGCAACCTTGATCCTCAACTTCAAATTCCCAAGCCGCTCACTATACCTAACATGCCAATACTTGAGAGTATAAGAATTTCATCATAACTCCTGAACCACTAGTAGTATACACACTTCATCATATAAGAACCTTTCACTTAACTCATTTCAGGAGAATCATAGCAACACACGATCGAATTCACATAACTGTAGAAATTACAATCCTCTAGTAGTGGTCTAAACTGCCATAACTCTTCCGGGATCCATCTACACATAACAAGCCATAATACTCAAATGCCTCCAAATAAAATCAATTACGGCGGCCGTAAAGCCTCGCACGTACCGCCACAAATCACGTGCATAACTTAACATGCTGAAGGAACTAATTGTTGCCACCACTATGCCAATTCAACCATTGCTAACCGATCCGACTTCTCCTAATTTAATCCGAACTTGCCTAAGGACTAATAGTAGCTCCATTTCAAACATAACGAACCCAAATCGGCACTCATTCAGAGTGACCTCATTTCTCGAGACCACGCTGTCTCAAAACCCACAAACCATCTCACAACCTCCTTGTGCGCATATTCACATCTTCAACTGGTATATCCATTATGATAATTTCTCTATGAATTCGAAGTTATTTCCTCCCATTCCTCCCAATGCTGCACCGCAGACAAATAATAACATAGAACACTCTAAGCCCCTTTCATAATCCACTGTAAAAGCTCGATACTTAACCATACCACAAACTCAAAATCCTTAGGCACCGCACTTTCATTTAATTTCTTTAGCCCACTAGGACTATTGTTGAGAGTCACCCACTCTGACTTGATCCCGAATATAATCGACTGGCTCTGCTAGCACATGAACACCCTCTCAAGGAAGCACCCGGCTGAATCACTTTCCTTGTACATCACATCTACACAAAGCATAAACTCTGAGTCTTCTCAAAGCCTGAACATGAATCGACAAGGACAAATATAGCACACATTCCCCCAAATTCTTTGCTTAAATTACCACTGATGTTTTCTTGCTTTAGTCGTAATAACACGCCAATATGCTGATAACCATAAACCTCACAAGTAGACAACCATGCAATCCAATCGTAGACGGTAGGGCTCTCCCACTTAGCCTGAAGCTACAATTGCATAACCCCGGAACCCACCAAAATTTCTTCTTCCTCATTAACACGATCTCGCACAATCGACTGGCCAAATTCCTCGGAATCTTCTTGTTAAACATTTTATGAACATTCTGAACCACTAGCCACATTCACATATTCAACCTCTTATTGGATAGCCAGTAAAATTATTCGTAGAAGCTTCATCAACACCACGCAACCACTAGCCTGCTCACAGGAGATAACCCACATGTTGAAAGTCTATGCCGATACCTTCCAACGACGCTGCACTGAGTACAATTACTATGAAATCCTTAAACCATCCTGAGCCCGTGCTCAATCACTGGTTGTACAAGTCCGTTCACTCCTCATGGACACCAACTAAAGGTGCGACAATACATTCCAATCCAAAGTCATGTTGTATCCTTCTTCATATCAAGTAACTCCTTTCCGTCATATCCAGCCTTCCTCCGTATAGCAGCCAATATTCCAAATTAAGCCCGTAGACCTAGTCACTTTCCACAATGAATCCCCAAATCACTCTAAACTTTTCTCAAGGCGTGCAACTATCCTACCACATAACCCATATGCTACTCTTCCATTCTCCCACTTTGGTCAAACCCTCTCCTTTAGACAACTTCCCGACTTCTGCTTTTCATACTTCACCTACTAGTAATTCAACCACCGTGAGACTCCCTTCCGCCATGTCCTTCCTCATCCTTCGCTGCCCAGTTGTTGCCTTAAATCAAAATCCATCACTGTAGAACTTGGATTAATATATCGCTACCAACTTTAAACCTCCCCGAAGATCACCTTTCTCGAGCCATCAACACTAGGAGCACTAATTCGATTCTGAACCACATCACACTGCGATCTCTGACA
Source organism: Nicotiana otophora (assembly GCA_000715115.1). Taxonomy (NCBI): domain Eukaryota; kingdom Viridiplantae; phylum Streptophyta; class Magnoliopsida; order Solanales; family Solanaceae; genus Nicotiana; species Nicotiana otophora. The sequence continues at coordinate 153,066 of AWOL01S0005160.1, forward strand.
GCTGCTTCCCTGGCACCATTTGTCACGACCCAAACTCTCTCCGTGTAACATCGTGATGGCACCTAGTCTCTACGAGTAGGTAAGCCTAACAAATTGTAGAAAATAACAAAACGAAAGTAAAACTTGGCAACTAACAACAGTGGATAACTGAATAACTAGTAACAATGTCATTCAACATGTACAATAACGAAATACTTTATAAATACACAGTCATTCCAAAATACGAAACATCGTAAGTCACAAGCTACAGAAGGAAAATAGCATCTCTATACACCAAAGTCTAATAAAAGGAATACAGGAAATGTTTGACATATGGGAGAATAAAGGGGGACTCCTAGGTCTGCGGATGCGAGAAGATGTACCTTGAAGTCTCCGGAACAACAGCAAATGCACAACTAATAGCGAGGATGATATGATGAACCTGGATCTACACACAAAAACATGTGTAGAAGAGTAGCATAAGTACACCACAATGGTACCCAGTAAGTGCCAAGCCTAACCTCGATCGAGTAGTGACGAGGTCAGGTCAGGCCCACTGGTAAATAATAAATAAGGCAGGAGAATATACAGTATAATAAGAGACTAGAATTTAACAATAGTAAACACAACAAGGCAACAGTACAACACACATGGGTAAGCAATAGGGGATCTCCCGATATACCGTCTCGTAGTCCCAAAATAAATATATAGGGAAAACTCCTGAGGTACCGCCTCGTAGTCTCAAAAGTAAATATATACAGGGAGAACTCCCGAGGTACCACCTCATAGTCTCAAATGTAAATATGCAGGGAGAACTCTCGAGGTACCGCCTCGTGGTCTCAAAAGTAAATGTGCAGGGAGAACTCCCAAGGAAGTGTTTCGTAGTCGCAAAAGTAAGTGTGCAGGGAGAACTCCCGAGGAACCGCCTCGTCGTCTCAAAAGTAAACACACAGCTCAAACCGATAAATACAACAGTTAACAGCAAGATTTCTATAGTTATACTGATAAAGAATAAGGAAAAGAAGGAAATCAACTAGGCATGCTTCACAGAGTTCAAATAAGCAGTTAAAGCACGTAGACATGCGATATTAGACCAAATAGGATAACTACACATATTGGAAAAGCTCAATTAAGAATAGAAACAGACTAATACGCATTTAAACGGTATAACTTAAATTAAAGGAAAAACAGGTTGCTACTCAGTAAAATAAATAAGGTTTTATAACAGATAGCCCATGTACGTACTCGTCATCTCACGTACACAGTGCTCATATATCACAACAGTACCAAATCCTAAGGGGATTGCCTCTACACAATGTTAGGCAAGCCACTTACCTTGAACCAAGCTCAATCAATCGGTAACAATGCCTTTTCCACGAATATTCGACCCCGAATGGCCCAAATGTAGACAAAATCAATTACATACCATAAAAACAACTATAAGAAACTAATCTAATTAATGAAATCAAAGCTAAAGCAAGAAATTAGAAAATCGCTCCGAAAAGCCTCCCCGGGCCCACATTTTGGAATCAGGTAAAAGTCACAAAATATGAATACTCATTCACTCACGAGCCCGGTTATGTAATTTATTTTGGAATCCGACCTCAATTTGAGGTCTAAATCATGATTTTACAAAAATTCCTATTCTACCCTAAACCCCCAATTTCCACCATGAAAACACAAGATCTTTTGTTGAAATGTTAGGAAATGTAGTGAAAGATTGGACAAAATTAGTTTAGAATCACTTACCAATGATTTGGGGAAGAAAGGTTGTTTGAAAAATCGCCTCTAGGCTTTCTTGTTTTGAAAATCTGAGAGAATGAACCAAAATCCAGTTTAAGTCCCATTTTGATCAGTTGCAGATGTCGCATTTGCGACCTGGGGTTCGAAAATGCGAACCCCGCAAATGCGAAGACCTTCACATCTATGCTTTCATCGCATCTGTGATGAATTGTTCGCAAATGCGAACTCTGACCTTCCGCAAATGCGACCACCTGATCGCAATTGAGATCCTGTATCCCCTGACCCACTTCGCAAATGCGAACATAAGGTGGCCCAGCTACTCTTCGCAAATGCGATGAGTTGCTCGCAAATGCGAACCCATCAGAGGTCGCAAATGCAATACCTGATCTCGCAAATGCAAGATCAGAGCCCTGCATCAGAACTGAAACACCAGCTGAGTTTTTCTAAGTCCAAACCACTCCGTAGTCTATCTGAAACTCACCCGAGTCCTCGAGGCTCTAAACTAACTATGCACACAAGTCTAAAAATATCATACGAACTTGCTCGCGAGATCAAATCGCCAAAATGACACCTAGAACTAAAAATTGAAGATCCAATCAAATGAAATTTTCAAGAAAACTTTGAAACTTCTATATTCACAACCGGACATTTGAATCACGTCAAACCAACTTTGTTTCTAGCCAAATTTGATAGACAAGTCATAAATATAGTATTGGATCTATACCGGTTCCGGAACCAAAATACAAACCTGATATCCAAAAAGTCAAACATTGGTCAAACATTTCAAAGTCATTAAGCCTTTAACTTTATTTCAACAAAGTGCGATAACTCGAGCTAGGGACTTCTGAATTCGATTTCGGGCATACGCCCAAGTCCCAAATCACGATACAGACCCACCGGGACCGTCAAAACATGCATCCGGGTCTGTTCACTCAAAAAGTTGACCGAAGTCAACTCAAATGGATTTTTAAGGCAAAAATTTCATATGTTTTCTCAGTTTTTAACATAAAAGCTTTCTGAAACAAATGCCCGAACAGTGCACGCAAATCGAGAAAGGTTAGAATGAGGTATTTAAGGCTTCAAAGTTTAGAATTATGTTCTAAAATATAAGATGACCTATCAGGTCATCATATTCTCCACTTTTAAAACAACCGTTCATCCTCGAACGGACATAAAAGTACCTGGGCTAGTGAAAATGTGGGGATATCTACTCCGCATGTCCGACTCAGACTCCCAAGTAGCTGCCTCGATGGGCTGACTTCTCCACTACACTCGGACTGAAGGATAACTCTTCGACCTCAACTGACGAACCTGCCGGGCTAGAATAGCTACCGGCTCCTCCTCGTAAGTCAAATCCTTGTCCAACTGGATAGAGCTGAAATCTAACACGTGAGACGGATCGCCGTGATACTTTCGGAGCATCAAAACATGGAATACTAGATCAACTGCTGCTAGGCTGGGAGGCGAGGCAAGCGCATAAGCAACCTCCCCAACACATCGCAACACCTCAAATGGGCCGATAAACCTTGGGCTCAGCTTGCCCTTTTTTCCGAACCTCGTAACACCCTTCATAGGTGACACTCGGGCAAGACCCGTTCCTCAACCATGAATGCAACATCGCGAACCTTCCAATCCGCATACCTCTTCTATTTGGACCTGGCTGTGTGAAGTCGATCCTAATTGACCTTAACCTTTTCCAAAGCATCCTGAACCAAGTCTGTACCCAATAATCTAGCCTCGCCTGGCTCGAACCAACCCACTGGAGACCGACACCGCCTACCATACAGAACCTTATATGGTGCCATCTGGATGCTCAACTAATAACTGTTATTGTAGGCAAACTCCGCAAGTGGCAAGAACTGATCCCAAGAAACTCTAAAATCTATCAGACAGGCACATAGCATATCATCTAATATTTGAATAGTGCGCTCGGACTGTCCGTCCGTCTGAGGGTGAAATGTTGTGCTCAACTCCACTCGAGTACCCAACTCATGCTGTATGGCCATCCAGAACCTTGATGTAAACTGCGTACCCCGGTCAGAGATGATACATACTGGTATGCCATAAAGCATGACAATCTCGCGGATATAAATTTGAGATAGAAGCTTGGAAAACTAAGTAGTCATCACAAGAAGGAAATGAGCTGACTTTGTCAGCCTATCCACAATCAACCAAACTGTATCAAACTTCTGCTGAGTCCGTGGAAGCCCAACAACGAAATCCATAGTGATTTGCTTCCATTTCTACTCCGGAATCGCTAATTTATGAAGCAACCCACCTGGCCGCTGATGCTCATACTTCACTTGCTGGAAATGTAAACACCAAGATACATACTCCACTATGTCTTTCTTCATCCCCCTTCACCAGTAATGCCGTCTCAAGTCCTGGTACATCTTCGCAGCACCCAGATGAATGGAGTACTGCAAGTTGTGAGCCTCCTAGAGAATCAACTCACGCAACCCATCTACATTGGGCACACATAGCCTGCCCTGCATACTCAATGCACCATCATCACCAATAGTGACCTCCTTAGCATCACCGTGCTGAACCGCGTCCCTAAGGACAAGCAGATGAGGGTCATCATAATAACGCTCCCTGATACGATCATACAGAGAAGACCGAGAGACCACACAAGCCAATACTCAACTCGGCTCAGAAATATCCAATCTCATAAACTGGCTGGCTAAGGCTTGAATATCCAATGCCAGTGGACTCTCTACTACTGGTAGATATGTTAAACTCCCAAAACTCTCTGCCCGGCGACTCAAAGCATCGGCTACCACATTGGCCTTCCCCGGATGGAAGAAAATGGTGATATCATAGTTCTTAAGTAGCTCTAATCACCTCCGCTGACACAAGTTAAGATCCTTTTTCTTGAAAAGATGCTGCAAACTCCGATGATAGACGTAAATCTCACAAGGGACACCATACAAATAGTGCCGCCAAATCTTCAAGGCATGAACAATAGCTTCTAACTCCAGGTCATGGATATGATAGTTCTTTTCATGTACCTTTAGCTATCTGGACGCGTAGGCAATCACCATACCGTCCTGCATCAATACCGCATCGAGACTAATCCGCGACTCATCATAATATATAGTATAAGATCCTAAACCTATAGGCAATACCAATATTGGGGATGTAGTAAAAGCAGTCTTAAGCTTCTGAAAGCTCTCCTCATACTCCTTTGTCCATCTAAATGGAGCACCCTTCTGGGTCAGCCTGGTCATAGGTGCTGCAATAAATGAGAATCCCTATATAAAACGATGGTAATACCCCGCCAAACCAAGAAAAATCCAGATCTCCGTAGCTGATGATGATCTAGGCCAACTCTGCACTGCTTCTACCTTCTTTGGATCCACCTTGATCCCATCACTTTATACTACATGACCCAAGAATGCCACTGAGTCTAGCCAAAACTCACACTTTAAAAATTTTGCATATAACTTCTTTTCTCTCAAGGTCTGAAGCATAGTCCTCAGGTGTTGCTCATGATCCTCCCAAGTCCGGGAGTACACCAGAATGTCGTCAATAAACACAATGACTAAAGAGTCAGTATAAGGCAAGAACACACTATGCATCAAGTGCATAAAAGTTATTGGGGCATTGGTCAGGCCAAATGACATCACAAGGAGCTCGTAGTGACCATACCGAGTCCTGAAAGCGGTCTTCGGGATATCTGGCTTCCGAATCTTCAACTGATGATAGCCAGAATGCAAATCAATATTGAAAAACCCCCTGGAACCCTGTAGTTGATCAAATAAATCATGAATACGAGACAATGGATACGTGTTCCATACGTGTTCCTCACTGTAACATTGTTCAGCTGGCGATAATCAATGCACATAGGCATAGAACCATCTTTTTTCTTCACAAACAAGACAAGAGCACCTAAAGGTGACAAACTGGGCCGAATGAAACCCTTATCAAGCAACTCCTGTAACTGTTCCTTTAATTCCTTCAACTCAGGAGGAGCCATACGATATAGAGGAATAGAGAGTGCCCAACAACAAATCAATGCCAAAATCAATATCTCTGTCGGGCAGCATGCCCGGAAGATCAGCTAGAAACACATCTGGAAAGTCCCTCACTACTGGGATTGACTCAGCTGTAGGGGAATCAATACAGACATCTCTCACATAAGCTAGATACGCATCACACCCCTTCTCAACCATTTGTTGAGCTTTAAGAAATGCAATAATTCTGCTGGGAGTATACTCTAAGGTACCTCTAACCGCGGTAGTCCTGGCATAGCCAGTATCACGGTCTTAGCGTCACAATCAAGAATAGCATAATGGGGTGACAAACAGTCCATGTTCAAGATAACATCAAAGTCTACCATACTGAGCAATAATAAATAGACTCTGGTTTCAAAACTACTAAGAGCAATCGAACACGATCGATACACGCGGTCCACAATAAGATAATCTCCCACAGGAGTAGACACATAAATAGGGGAGCTTAAGGAATCATGAGATACACCCAAATATAGGGCAAAATAAGAGGACACATAGGAATAAGTGGAGCCTGGATCAAATAAAACTGACGCATCTCTATGACATACCCGAACGATACCTTTAATGATAGAGTCAGAAGCAACTGCCTCTGTATGAGACAGAAGAGCATAATATCTAGCCTGAGCTCCCCCTCTAGGGCGACCTCGACCTCCCTAACCTCCACCTCAAGCTGGCTGAGCAGGTGGGGCAGTAGCTGGTGCTGGAATCATAGCCTGAGGACCCAGTGGAGCACGCGGTGGCTGAGAAGTCTGTGGAGGTACACCCCTCCTAAGTCTGGGGCAATCCCTCACCATATGGTGGGTAACGCCACATTTAAAAATAGCTCTCGAAGAACATGGCTACTATGATTGGCTCGGGCCAGGTCTGCTAGCCTGGCCGCTAACAGCACCCCGTGCAGGAGGAACACTAGACACGAGCGGTGCATAATAAGGCTCATGGGGCCTAGAAGGGGTCGGAATACCACTGATGGCTGGAAGAGATGAATGAACAGTGCGACTCACATAACCCCTACCATGGCGAACTGCAGCTGGGGCACGAGTACCATTGTAAGTTCCAGACTCTCGAGTCCTCTTGGCCTCCCTCTCCTCTCTATCCCGAGCGAGCATTCCCTCCAATCTCCTAGCAATACTCACAACCTACTGGTAAGGAATATCAATCTCTAGCTCCCTGACCATACTAATCCTGATACTAGGGTGGAGTCCCTCAATAAGCCGACGAACCTTCTCTCGAACGGTGGAAACCAAGGCCGGTGCATGCCGGCCAAATCACTAAAGCGAAATGCATATTCTGACACAGTCATAGCACCCTGGCACAACTGCTCAAACTCCACGCGCCATGCGTCTCTGAGACTCTGGGGGAACATACTCCCTCAAGAACATGTCCGAGAATGGAGTCCATGTAAGTGAAGCTACCTCAGCCGGACTACTCAACTCATAAGCACGCCACAACTTATAGGCTGCTCCTCTAAGATGGAATGCAGTAAAAGAAACTCCACTCGACTCCGCTACACCCATAGTGCGGAGAATACGGTGACACTCCTCCAGAAAACCCTGGGCATCCTATGACGCCAATCCACTGAAGGTAGGAGGGTGGTACTTCTTGTACCTCTCAAGTCTGAGCTACTCCACCTCAGAAACTGTTTCCCTAACCTCGGGGTGAGCTTGAGCTATTGGCTGCATCCGTAAAATCTTTGGAAACTGGTCGACCTGAATCCGCTGCTCTGGAGTACCGGCGACGCGAGTCTGTGCTCTTCCCCCGGTCTGAGATATGGCAGGTGCAAGTGGAATCAATCCAGCTTGAGCTAAGGTTCTGAACATGCTCATGAACTGGGCTAGAGTCTCCTGGAGGGCTGGTGCAGCAACAGGTACCTCAGATGCCTGCCCTCCAATAGGAGCTACTGGGGGCTCCTTTGTCGCAGCGACGCGGGTGGTCTGGCTGCACCACATGGACGTCCTTGACCTCTACCCTGGCCCCGGCCTCTCGCGGCTCTAGTAGGGTGTGCGAGTTCCTGGTCATCAGATCCTCCGGGACGGGTCCTCACAATCTGTGAGAAAGAATAGAATACAGAAGTTTAGAATTTTTTGATGTCAACAAATTTCGCACGATAAGGAATCAAAAAAGTATAATTGTTTTCCTAACAGTTCCATACCCTCCCGAAGATAAGTGCAGATATCTCCATACTAATCCGCGAGACTCTAATAAACCTGCTTGTGACTCACGACACCTATGAACTTAGAGCTTTGATACCAACTTGTCACGACCCAAACTCTCTCCGTATAATGTCGTGACGGCACCTAGTCTCTACGATTATGTAAGCCTAACAAATTGCGGAAACTAACAAAATAAAAGTAAAACTTGGCAATTAACATCAGTGGATAACTGAATAACTAGTAATAATGCCGCATGGCATGTACAATAACCAATACTTTATAAATACACAGTCTTTCCAAAACCCGGAACATCATATGTCACAACCTACAGAAGGAAAATAACATCTCTATACACCAGAGTCTAAAAGAAGGAATACATGAAGTGTTTGATATAGGGGAGAATAGAGGGGGACTCTTAGGTCTGCGGACGCGAGCACATGTACCTTGAAGTCTTCGGAACAGAAACAAATGCACAACTAATAGAGAGGATGATATGATAAACCCGGATCTGCACACGAAAATATGTACAGAAGAGTAGCATGAGTACACCACAATGGTACCCAGTAAGTGCCAAGCCTTACCTCGGTCGAGTAGTGATGAGGTCAGGTCACGCCCACTAGTAAATAATAAATAAGGCAGGAGAATATACAGTATAATAAGAGACTAGAATTTAACAAAAGGAAACACAACAAGGCAACAGTACAACACACAGGGGTAAGGAGCAGGGGATCTCTCGATATACCATCTCGTAGTCCCAAAATAAATATACAGGGAGAACTCCCGAGGTACCGCATTGTAGTCTCAAAAGTAAATATATACAGGGATAACTCTCGAGGTACCGCCTCATAGTCTCAAAAGTAAATGTGCAGTGAGAACTCCCGAGGTACCGCCTCGTAATCTCAAAAGTAAATGTGCAGGGAGAACTCCTGAGGAACCGCCTCGTAGTCTCAAATGTAAACATACAGCTCAAACTGATAAATACAACAGTTAATAGCAAGATTTCTACAGTTATACTGATAAAGAACAAGGAAAAGCAGGAAATCAACTAGGCATGCTTCATAAAGTTCAAATAAGCAGTTAAAGCACGTAGACATGCGATATTAGACCAAACAGGATAACTACACATATTGGAAAAGCTCAATTAAGAATGAAAACAGACTAATACTCATTTAAACATAACTCAAATTAAAGGACAATTAGGTTGCTACTCAGTAAAATAAATCGAGTTTTACAACAAATAGCCCGTGTACGTACTCGTCACCTCACGTACACGATGCTCACATATCACAATTGTACCAAATCCTAAGGGGATTTCTCCCACACAAGGTTAGGCAAGCCACTTACCTCGAACCAAGCTCAATCAATCGGTAACGATGCCTTTTCCACGAATATCCGATCCTGAATGGCCCAAATCTAGCCAAAATTAATTACATACCATAAATACAACTATAAGAAACTAATATAATTAATGAAATCAAAGCTAAAGCAAAAAATTAGAAAACCGCCCCAAAAAGCCTTTCCGGGCTCATGTCTCGAAATCAGGTAAAAGTCACAAAATATGAATACATATTCACTCACGAGCCCCGTTATGTAATTTGTTTTGGAATCCAACCTCAATTTGAGGTCTAAATCCCCATTTTACAAAAATTCATAATTCTACCCAAAACTCCCAACTAATTCTAAGTCCAAACCACTCCGTAGCCTATCAGAAACTCACCCCAGTCCTCGGGGCTCCAAACCAACTATGCATACAAGTCTAAAAACATCATACAAACTTGCTCGCGCGATCAAATTGCCAAAATAACACCTAGAACTACGAATTGAACACCAAATCAAATGAAATTTTCAAGAAAACTTTGAAACTTCTATTTTCACAACCGGACATCCGAATCACGTCAAACCAACTCCGTTTCTCGCCAAATTTGATAAACAAGTCATAAACATAGTATTGGACCTATACCGGGTTCCGGAACCAAAATACGGACCCGATATCCAAAAAGTAAAATATTGGTCAAATATTGCAAAGTCATTATTAAGCCTTTAACTTTAAAATTTCAACAAAGTGCGATAACGCGAGCTAGGGACTTCCGAATTCGATTCCGCTCATACGCCCAAGTCCCAAATCACGATACGGATCCACCAGGACCGTCACCGTATGAATACAGATCCGTTTGTTCAAAACGTTGACCGAAATCAACTCAAATAGATTTTAAGGCAAATATTTCATATGTTTCTCATTGTTTAACATAAAAGCTTTCCAGAAAAAATGCCCGGACTATGCATGCAAATCGAGGAAGTCTAGAATGAGATATTTAAGGCTTCAAAGCGCATAATTAGATTCTAAAATATAAGATGACCTATCGGGTCATCACAACATTCCACCATACCCTTCCCCGAAGGAGAATTGAAGAAAACCATAACACCGGCGAACTTAACACATTCAACAAGGAAAACGACGCCACATCACAGATGAAAATTTTTCCATACTCGAAAATACCAAGTCTCATTACTCTATCAACCCAACCCTAAACATTCATAGTCCGATTGTCTTTCCTCCGCTGGAAAGAAAATGTTGAACCTCTGAATCATGCACTGAGAAAAACCTCCTTTCAAGTCATTCACTGCCTCGGCACACAGACAAAAGTTTACCATTAGATAAATACTATGCGATAACAACTCATGAATTATCATAAAAACCAATGCCCAACTTCAAAACTATAGAAATTACTGATACTAAGCTGAAACGACAAGACAACTTTCCGCAAGCCGACGACCATAGCCCAAGCAATTACGCAGGGAGAAACACCCTGCACCATATTTGTAGTACCATTAAAATTTCTCGATTCCCAATTGATAACAAGCTCTTCACGTCACATAAGATTGAGTAGGAAAGAAATAAAGGCACAAGACTCAAAGGAGTGAAATCGCACGACGAGGAATCAAGAAGGGAAGTGCTCCTATCAGCCTTGTAGCCTCTCGAAGATAAGTACAGACATCTCTGTACCGATCCGCAAGACTTTACTAAACTCGCTCATGACTCGTGAGACCTAAGTGAACCTTGCTCTGATACCATGTTGTCACGACCCAAATTCCATTAGAGGTCGTGATGGCGCCTAACAACGCTGTCAGACCAGCCAACAATAATTGATTAACTTAATTACTCATTTTAGTATTTTTAAATTCATAATTTCCTTCAGTTAAATAGTAAGAGATAGTCTTTACAAAGTAAATAATGGTATTTTCACAACTACAATACTGAACAGCCTATAATCACCCCCCAAAACCTGGCGTCACAAGTACATGAGTATCAAGTAGGAAATATATTAGAAATACAACATTTGTCTGGAAGTACAATTAGACAGGATAGGGTAGATAACTCTAATGGAGACTCTGTGTGCTGCGAATTCGCAACATGGGATGCAGCTCACCTAAGTCCCCGAAATAGCCGCACCTTTGCGCCCACGAGTCTACTAGACATATATGAACCTGCACAAAAAATGTACAGTAGGTGTAGTATGAGTACGTAAATCAACGTGCACCCAGTAAGTATCTAGTTTAACCTCGAAGAAGTAGTGACGAGGGGTCGACTCCGACACTTACTATGGGCTAAAAATAAAATACCGATGTTATAATTTGGAATGGATTACATAATATAGTTGAAAACTCAATAACCAGAAATAATAAACAATCCTTTTACTAATAGAAATTTCCAAATTTATTTACATCATTTAACAATTTATATCTCAAGCCAATGAAACAATGTCAATTATCATTAGTTCCAAAGAATTATCATGCGCAAGTCATGCCGAGGTAGTACGGCCTTATCCAACATAAATATTTAAACTGTACATTGCCGAGGGTCAAACGGCACGAACCATAGATGCATCTATATGCTACCGAGGCATTCGGCCCGCTCCACAAATAGAAAATATTTTAAGGAAAACACAAATTCTCAATAACAATCAAGTGTTCCATTCACAACTTCAAGTAAGATAAATTTAATTCTTTTATCAGGTTTCAAAAGATTTAATCAATTAAGTTAACAAGTAGGGTACAAACATTGTAAGTATGGCATGATATGGGTCCTAGACTACCTGGACAATAGCATAATTAGTAGCCACGTACGGACTCTCGTCACCTCGTGCGTACATAGCCCCCACAAATAAAAGCACATTTTAATTCAATTCACCTATGGGGTTAATTCCCCCTAACAATGTTAGAAAAGAGACTTACCTCGCCTCAAAGCCTACTTTTCGGTCCAAGATTATGCTCAAACCCTCAATTTGGTGCAAAACAATCCAAAATTAATCAAATAGTATATAAACTAATCAATACATGTTCAAAAGTTCATATTCCAACTATTAAAGTGATTAACCAACCCTAAATGTAAGATTCCTAAAATTCACCCTCGAGCCCAAGTGCCCGGATTCCGGAAATGTTTTGAAGAAAGTTGTTACCCATAACCATACGAACTCAAATATATGATTTTTACTACATTCCATAACTAATTTCGTGGTCAAATCCCATTTTTATCCAAAACCTAGGTTTTCATCTAAACCCTTGATTTTACCAACTATTTACATGTTGATCAACCCATAATCTATGTATTTAACTCATGTTGTGTTGAAATTACTTACCTCAAAGTCCTAGGTGAAAACCCCCCTTATAAGAGCTCCAAAATCGCCTAAGAGATGAAAGCAAATGAGATAAATGGCCTAAGTCTCGCATTTAATAAAGTTGTGCACAGGTCTTAGATGTCGCATTTGCAATACCTGGTTCGCAAATGCGACCAAGGAGTCATAAATGCGGACACTGTTGAGATCGTAAATGTGACCAAAGTATCGCAAATGCGAACATTGCCCATGTCAGGCTTCTTCGCAAATGCAAGGTTCATAAATGCGACTCCTTGGGGCAACAGCTGCCAAGAAATACCAGAAAAACTAAAGTTTTTCTCATCCTCCGGAATGTCCGAAACTCACCCAAGTCCTCGGGGCTCCACACCAAACACCCACACAAGTCTAACAATATCATACAAACTCACTTGAGCGATCGAAACACTGAAATAACATCAAAACCCATGAATCGGACGCCAAAACGTATGGATTAACTCATGAACTCAAAAACTTCTAAAAGTACTTCCGCCAATCCGATTCCTATCAAATCAACTCGGAATGACGCCAAACTTTACGTGCAAATCTTAAATGACATTACGGACCTACTCCGACTTCTGTAACCTGAATCCAAATCCGATATCAAAAAGTCCACCCTCGGTCAAACTTTCCAAAAACTTCAAATTTCTATTTTTTGCCAAATGACCCCGAAACAACATACGGACCTCCAAATCCACTTCCGGACATGCCCCTAAGTCCAGAATCACCATACAGGGCTATTCCCAGGCTCGTAATCTCAAACGAACATTAATAATATTGAAATTCACTTCAATCTAAATTTATGAAATCCTTCCAAAATGCCAACTTTCCACAATAGGCGCAGCAACGCTCCCGGGTCATCCAAAACCTGATCCGGACATACGCCCAAGTCCAAAATCATCATACGAACCTGTTGGAACCTTCAAATCCCAATTTCGAGATCGTTTACTTGAAATCACACCCTAGTAAATTCTTCCAATTTAAAGATTCTAAAATGAGAATTTTCTTTCTAAATCAACTCCGGACTTCTCGAAATTCAATTCCGACCATACGTACAAGTCATAATACCTGAAGTGAAGCTACTCATGGCCTCAAACTTCTGAACGACGCACTAGGGCTCAAAACGACCGGTCGGGTCGTTACATCAATGATTGAGTAGTCTTGCATTTTTATCTTCTTAAGGAATTCCTCCGTTTCCTTTTCTGCAACGGGTTCTTTCACTGGCAAGTGAATTTCCCTGGCTTTCTTAGCTTTTCTCAATTTCTCTGGTGAGTAGCATCTTCCAGAGTGGGTCAAACCCCTCATTTCATTTGTTTCTTCAACTATCTCTTTTCCTGTGTATGTCATGATAGTCTTGTTATAATTCCAGGGAATAACTTTTGTGTTTGTCGTCGGGAGTTGTGCAACAGGCCGGATCACGACTGGATATGTTATATTTCTCAATCCATTATTCGGAATGATCTTTTGAATGCCCCCAGGGATGTATAGTTTTGGCCCACCAATTGAACCTCAACTGTTTTTGTGCTTCCAGGGACATAGAGAATCGTTTTTCTAAAGCCTGCCAAATGCAAACTAGAACTCGCACCTTTCATAATCAACGGTTCCAATTGCGGCGGGCTTACTATCACTTTTGGTTCTTTCCCTATAGTTGCAACAACCATCTCTGCCTTGCCAGACTGCTTATAATCTTGATTATCACAAATCATCCCGATAAAATGTGTATTATTATGAGTTAGAAGCGGATTATTTATGATATTAGGAGTGTCCTTATTGTTTGTCACCACAATTGCCTTTGCTTCTATCAAATCTTCAATGGCTTTCTTTAACATCCAATAATTATCGGTACTATGCCCTTGGGTGTTAGAGTTATACTCACACCTAGCATTTGAGTCAAAACCTTTTGAATTTAGATTCACATAACACGGAATGATAGGTTCAATCAACCGCAACTGCATCAATTTTTGAAATAGGCTTGTATACGATTCTCTAATTGGGGTGAAATCTTTCTTTGACTCATGTTCTCTCACATATTCCTATCGGGGACGAGGATTATATGCACCTGAAAGTTTGGTCACAGTTGATGGGAGCCTTGTGAAATCGGTGCATGCCATTGTTGGTGATTGGGAGGCCTATCATAAGCCTGAGCATTAAACACTATGTATTGTTGCGGAGGAACTGAGTACCGGGGACCCTAAGGGGGATAGTAATGTTGAGGAGAACTGGATTTTCCTTGTTGGAATTGCACATAAGAAGGAACTATTCCTCTTTGAACTCACCCAAACCCAGATGCCATCATGGATCTTTCCTCCTTCTTTTTCCGATTTCTGAAACCGCCTGACCCACTTTGAATTGCTTGCGTAGTCGCCTTAAGGGCTGCCTGACTCATAATTTTTCCCGAATTCATGTCATTCTCAACTATTTCTCTAATCTTAATCGCCTCAGCAAAAAGTTTACCAATGGTGGCTAACACGTAATGGAGGTAATCGGGATCCTGAGCTTGGAGAAAATAGTCAATCATTTCTGCCTCTTTCATTGGTGGTTTGACCCTAGCAGCCTGCTTCCTCCACTTGATTGCATATTCTCTGAATCTTTCTGTCAGTTTCTTCTTTATGTTTATGAGAGAGGAACTGTCTGGCACTATATCAATATTGTACTGAAACTGTTGGATAAAATCTTGAGCCATGTCATTCCAAACGTGCCAGTGAGAGATGTCTTGATCTATGAACCACTCTGAGGCAATTCTTGTCAAACATTCCCCGAAATAATCCATGAGTAATTCTTCTTTGCCTCATGCTCCCTTCAATTGGTTACAATACCTCTTCAAATGGGCAACAGAATCCCCATGCCCATCATACTTTTCAAACTTGGGGGTCTTGAAGCCAAGTGAAAAATGAACATGAGGGAACATGCATAGATCGTTAAATGAAACACTCTTGTGGCCTCCCAAACCTTGTATTTTTCTTATGGTTTGTTCCAAGTTCTTCATTTTTTCTAGTCATTTCCTCTTGTTCCATATTCTTATCGGGATCATCGTTCTCAATTGGGAATACCTTCTGAGAAGTATTCTTATACGAATCTGGAACCTTGATAGTCAGATCCGGAGAATAACGTTGGGCATCATGAGTATTGAGTTGTCGATCATTGTTGGACTTTTTAGAAAGAGCCGGTTGAGGGACAGTAAAAGTATGGACAATGGGTATAGTAGGTGGGTCATTTATAAGGGGTGCAGTTTGAGGACATGGAATGGAGGTACTAGGAATAGTGGGAAGGTTAATGCTCGTACTGAATCCATGTTTGTACAATGGGTTAATCACACTCTCTTCCTATTTGTTAATCAATGCATAGTAGTGTTCTCTCTCTGTCTTGAAATCTTTTACCTGCTGACCTATTTCGTTTTTCAGAGTGGCCAACACTTTTCTTAGAATCATGACTTCTCTGTCATAACTTTGCTTTGCCTGGCGGGCTAACCTACTTTGTTCTTCTGCATCTTTCCCCAACTGGACCATCCCTACCTGAGCTTTTGCTAAATCTTTCTTAGCCTTTGTAAGATCGGCCACATAGTCATGTACTTTTCACCCTAAGTTGCCCTTGATTCTTATAAGTGTTTTAGGGTCTATTCTTATTTCCCGGAGTTGAGCTTGGCGGGCTTAATTTTCTCGGGCTAACCTTTTCTTTTCTCCCTCATCATCAGCGGCTTGCAACCCACTTTCAAATTGAATGGTTATAATCTGATTCTCTAATTTGCTTATGTGGCCCTGCATTCTTTCTCTTTGGCTAACTAGACCCACTGTTCGTGTGCCTCATCTGTGAATTGTTGGACATGGGGCCTTTTGGCGGGCTGTTCCAGCACTTGATCAACCTAAGCTCTCTTACCATACCATGCCGTGTAGTTAGACTCTACCTCCCTGGATGATAAATCCCGCACCTGAGTCTGTGGCTCCAGAAACCTACATTGATGCCAAATACGACGGACCTTTTCTTCTGGAAAAGCAACTCTTGGGTGTAGCTTAATAACCTACACACTCAGATCCTCGTCATGAGGGATTGTTTGATACCTTCCTAACTGGCGTAGAACCCGATGTGGAGCATAAGGCTGAATACTCCGAAGACCCATCAATAACTGAAAGCACACGTCGGCAAACATGTAGATAACTTCATTGACCGGAAGCAAACTGAAAGTCCACTCAATTTGATTTGTAGTTAGAGAACCCAGATGTGTGAACCAAGCCTCAGTACCCTTCGGCAACTCATAGCCACTTACCCTGTTTCTATTCTCCTCGATGCAACTTAGTCCGATTAAACCATAGTTCACGTATCTTGGGTGATGACAAAGATGCTCCACAAGCCACATTTGCAATGGCAGATTACAACCCTCAAAGAATTTCGCGCCAGCTTGATAGGCAGTTAGATCTCGATAGATCTCTGCGAGTATCATTGGCACAATAGTACCGCTGGCCTTTTTGACCAGAAAGTCAGCCCCCCTCCAAGTCCCAACTCTATTTGTCCGTCATTCCTTGGGCATATCAGAGTGCCCAAGAATTCAACTACGAAGGCTAAACCACTGCATGATTACCACTTGTTTTTATTCCCTTAGTGACTCAAACCAGTATTCGGAGCCTCAAATCAGTGAGGGTCCACGTACCGGCTATACGAAAAGTGGAATGTACATTATCCTTCAGCCAAAATTTTTCTTTTAACTTGCCGATTAATGCTCAGAAGGTCCAAAAATTTGTAAGAGGTCATAGTCCTTGGTGCTACTAGATGCTGATGCCTAAGACTCCCATCATATTCGGCATAACCTTCTATCTCCTCCAACATAGGGGTCAACTCAAAATTTGAGAAATGAAAAACATTGTGTGTCGGGTCCCAAAATGGTATCAATGCCTCGATCAGATCAACCTTGGGTTAATCTTCAAAAGACCGGTGAGACCACTTAATGCCTAGGTCACGGAATGCATACTGACCTCCCCCAGGTCATTCCACCACATGTGGAGTCTTAATGGAATCTAATCTACGACCCAAAAAGGTAAATTCTCAACAGTGCTCATTCTACATGCAAATTGAGGACAAATGATCAAAATCGACACATTTTTTCAAAAACACAAATTGGCTAAGTTTGAAAAATCAATTTAATGACTCGGTGACAAAGCAGGTTTTGTTTTGCATATACGCAGCACTTGAAAAAGGTTTTTTGGGTTGTTTTTGCCAAACGGTGTTGATTATAGGGGAAAGACTGACTTGGGTTTAGATTGTAGCTATTCTTGCAAAACCAGTCTTCCGGCGTCCGAGGAGAACGTTTTTAGGTTATTTTGACAAGACCAGTCGAGGGTGATGACCATGTTTCGAAAGTTTGCCATACTTTTATTTTGGTTAATTTTGCAAAAATGAGGCCGGACCTGTTGGGGGTTTCCTACGTATCTCACATTCGGTGAGAATCAGACCCGCGTAGTTCGGTAAGTTTTGACACAACATGAAAAACATGACTTTTTTTAAAAAATAATGGCTCATTTGAAAATGAATTTTTCTTTTTCTTTTTTATTTCAAATTTCGGCAGAGTTTCGGAGTTTTCAAATACCCGGAGTTTTTAGAATCCGGGTAAATTTTCTCTTTCCTGCCTAACTCTTGGTTGTTTTTTTGTTTTCCTTTCCCTATTATAGAAGTTGGTCAACACACAAGCAGAAACAAACATATGCGCAAGTAGTACGTAAAAATGCATCAGGATAGTCTTTTCTATTGGGTACACCTGTCCTAGATAGACCCAACCCCTGTTGTAATGACCCAACCGGTCATTTTGACTTTTAGAACTCTATTCCCTTAAATAAAACTCCATGTATGTGCTTTTATTAATTTATGACTTGCGGGGATGGTTGGTTCGGAATTTAGAAGTGTTTGGGTTGAAATCGGAACACTTGGTTCCTTAATTTGGTTTTAAAAGTCCAAGTTTGACTTCGGTCAATATTTTGGGAAAACGACCCCGGAATCAAGATTTGACGGTTCCAATAGGTTCGTATGATGATTTTAGACATGGAGTATGTTCGAATCGGATTTTGGACAACCCGGGTGTCACGACCCAAAATCCAACTATTCGTGATGGCACCTAACCCAACCCACTAGGTAAGCTAAGTTTCAACTATCCAATTCTAATAATAATTATTAAAGAAATTTAAGTAAATAATTATCTTAACCTTATACATTCCCCAAGAACTGGTAGTACAAATCATAAGCTTCTATGAATAGAGTATACAAAGTGGAAATGAAACAAATACATAATCTGTTTAAATAGTACACAAACATAGCTTTTATAAATTTAAGGCCACCATGAACAAGAGGCAGCTACAATAGGAACGCAAGTACATTTTCAAATCCTGCAACCATCGAGCACAGCAACAACAGCAGTCAACATCTGCACGCAATGTGCAGAAGTGTAGTATCAGTACAACTGACCCCATGTACTGAGTAAGTAACAAACCTAGCCTTAGGTTGCAAGTAGCGACGAGCTTCTACCAAGGTCGGGTCCAAATCCACTAATCCACAACAGTTAATAACGACATAAAGCAAATAATACCAAAAGTAACTCAGAGATAAAATGCTCAGTCACATCATGATTTCAGCAATAATAGTTCTTCCTTTCAAGCACATCAGTGAAGACCCAAATCTTTTGCCAAAGTTACCAAAAATGTGAATAAGTTTGAAAACAGAAATGTTTCCAAAATCCTTTCAATAATAAATAAAATATCTCATTTTCTTTTCAGATAACCGTTATAAAACAAATGCATCACTATGCCCATCTGTTAACGTGTGTGAGAAATCATGAATAATGTGATACTGTAGAGCATGAGAAAAATACATTTCTATGCATATATGTCATGTGTGCATGTCAATGCAATGTATCTTAGAGATTGTACTCATGTACTCACACTCTCAGAGTACTCAATCTCACTGTCTCGCATTCTCTCTCACTATGCTCAGCACACTCAATCACTCAGCGCTATACAATACCTGTTGCGGCGTGCAGCCCTATCCCTGTTTATAGTCGACTGCACTCACTGGGGGTGTGTACAGACTCATGAGGGGCTCCTACAGTCCAAGCGCTATAAGCACGGATAACTCACGTGCTGCACGAATAACTCACGTGCCATAATATAAATGTCTGGATCCACACAGCCAACTCACGTGCTGCACGGCCAACTCATGTGCAATAGTATAATATATATAAAGCCAACATGGCCTGCTGCGACATGCAGCCCGATCCCAAAAATATCCTCACAATCAGGCCCTCGGCCTCTCTCAGTTATCAATCTCTCCGGTCTCTCTCTCATGGGCTCACAATGTCCTGAGAACATCCCAAAATGATGATATGATGTATCAATAAATAATAACAGAGTCTAAGATATGATATGTGACATGAATATGACTGAGTATAAAATTTCAATTTAAAATAAATAATTCACAACAATATGACCTCCGTGAGTCTCAATAATACTGGCATATAGCCTCAACATAATTTTTAATATGCTTTTCAGCTCAATTTCTTTAACTCATAAAACCGCATGGAAAATGCCAAGATCATTTAACTACAAAATTCCATAGAAATAATTATGTCACAATTTCAATAGTGCATGCCCACACGCTCGTCGCCTAGCATGTGCGTTACCTCCCAACAATTCACGAAATACATATATTCAGGGTTCATACCCTCAACTCCAAGATTAGAAGAGTTACTTACCTCGAACAAGCCAAATCCAATGTCGAGCAAGCTAAGCAATGCTCCAAAAATTTCATTATGCGCGTATCAACTTCCAAACAGCTCAAATCTAGTCACAATTAATTTGATTCAGCCCACAAAAATTATAGGAATTAATTCCATGTCAAAATACTAATATTTTTCAAAAATCCGAAATTACACTTAAAAATCGCCCGTAGGGCCCATGTCTTGGAACCCGACAAAAGTTACAAATTATTAATGCCCATTCAACCATGAGTCCAACCATATAAATTTCATCAAATTCCGACTTAAGGTCGACCCTCAAATCTTCAATTGAAGTCTTTGAAGATCTATACCATTTTCAACCCAATCTTTACCCATTTGAACTCAACACTCTTTCCATAAATCTTATTGATACGTTTAAATAATACTGTTACACCCAAGAATCATACTCTTAATCAGCCATCATTACCCAAACTCGAAATTGAAGATTAGGGGTTAGAACCTTACCTCTTTGATGAAGAACTTGAGGGATGTTTTGTTGGATTTCAAGGCTGGGACAAGAATTTGATGAACAAGACACTTCATCTACTTCCTCTCTCTAGAACACTTTCACTTCTCTCTAAAATCATCAGATAATTTCCCCAAAATAAGCCCCAAAGCCTATTTATCAAAATGGGATCGGGTTATGAAAACAAAAAAATTAACGCTCCGAAAGCAGGTCTACGGTTGCATAATGGATTGCTGAATGGGTATGCAGGCCGCAAAATTCATCACAAAATCAGCGCCCAAAACTGGGCTCTTCTGGTCCATTCTGCGACCTGTTTTGCGGTCGCAGAAGCAGTTTTGCGATCGCAGAATTGGTCGCAGAATTGTATGTTTCCAGCCTTTGGTAATTTGGTCATAACGTCTTGTAGGAATGTCCAAATGATGAAAGGTTTGAAGCATTAGAAACTAGACTCAAAGATATTTCATTTGATAGGTAATACACCATATAAGATTTCGTATCATGAGAGTTATACTCAGTTGAAGTTAGGTCTTGTGCGAACTCACTTGAAACTTTAGTCTTATGAAATTTCCAACTTCTACATTCGATGCCGAAACCTATCGAATCAAGTCCGGTTGACCTCAAATTTTGCACACAAGTCATAAATAAAATAATGAAGCTATTCCAATTTCCATAATCGGATGCCGACCTCGATATCAAAAAGTCAACCCCCCAGACAAACTTTCCAAATATTCAACTTTCGGCATTTCAAGCCTAATTCCACTACGGACCTCCAAACAATTTTTCGGACACGCTCCTAAGTCCAAAATCACCATACGGAGCTATTGGAATCATTAGAATTAAATTATGAGGTTGTTTACACATAAGTGAATATCCAGTCAACGTTTTCCAACTTAAGTTTTCAATTATGAGACTAAGTGTCTCATTTCACTCTGAAATTCTTCCAGACCCGAACCAACTAACCCGATAAGTCATAAATCAATTGTGAGGCATAAATTTAGCAGTATATGGGGGAACGAGGTTGTGATACTTAAAACAACCTGTCGGGTCATTACATTCTCCCCCACTTAAACATACGTTCGTCCTCGAACGTGCCAATAGTTGTTCTTAACCTCCAAATCTCTATTCCACCTTACCACGCACATACCCGGGGGTGATCTCACATCACCCAATTCTATATAGGCATGACCACATAACATAACTAAAAATCATTAATTCAACCTTAGCCCAAAAATTATGGAGCCAAATTTCTAACATCCAGAATTCTTTTCAAGACCCGAATCACATATCTACACATTGTATAAGCCTGAACAAGTTGTATCCAGCCATAACCATAATCCCAGATATAATCACATAATATACTAAACAACTCGCATACTCGTAGTACCATTTCTGATCACAGTAACTATTCAAAACCAACTAAGTACTAGTATAAAACCCTGCATTCAATAGAACCGCATTCTGAAACCTTCGTACACTGCCAATGATGAAAGAAACAATCAAAACTCATAACCACTCATCAGATCAACTAGCCATGGAGCTCTCTCGTCCCAAACAGAACCATAATCCTCTCCTAAGTTGACTTCCAATATTATCCTCCCGAATATACCATAATCAAGCCTAATAGTACCCATTCTAGGTCCAATGACCTTATATTATTAAACACAACTATCCCACAGACACGCCACATCAATATAACGCACACCACAACTGCGCAATCTGTGTACCCAAATATGGGAGATGTCTTAAGGAAGAGAACGGTATTGCAAGTTCAACAAGCACCACCACAACCGCAATGTTACAACCAACTCCTCAAATTTTGTGAAGAGGATAATCGTAGGTGCATGTGAACAATTGTAGAGGAAGGAAATTAATGAATCGGATAAATTATCATAGAAATACAATTCTCACACACGGCATGGACAACTCACGTGCCAATAATATGAATCACCCGGCATGGTCATGGCCTCCAATCCCAGCATATCATACACGAACAATTAAACAAGTACACTTGTATATATGATAATGAAATAAGATTCACATGCTCCTGGACTGGTAAAAAAAATAAAAAAAATAAAATAACACGCCATAGTGTATGCATGTGCAAAGTCTGCTATCATAATTCAAATCGGCGATTTAATGTAGAAATAGTAACTACCCCATTTATTCGGGGGAATTAGACTCTTTGTAACCTCAAATGTAACCCAGATAGTTTTCCATAAAGGTACGAACATAAGAAACTTTATAACTTTACGCTTAACAGTCAACTCTAGGCATATTATAGCCTAAGCATTCTTTCAAGTAGGAATACTTGCCCCGATACCCACACATGGGCTCAACCTCACATATATGTGCACTCATAGCGTGTAGCTATCACAAATAATTAACGCAACTAGTGCTTCCACTGGGCTTTAAATAAAATAGTCACCTCAAATAGGTCGCAACCCCGAAACAATATACTTCTGAGAACTCCCAGTCTCCAAATTCATCGAACACATGAATCACCGTAACTGATCCCAACTTCAGCACTAAAATGACTAACACATCTTCCATTCACGATAATCCCATAGGGAATACTTTCATAATTCTTCTGTTCCATATAGCAATAATTTGAATATCAACCAGGTGAGTATTGCAATACCGATGAACATCCGTAAGTCAAAATACAACGTGCGTTCTGAAATGCGAACCCTTCTCAGAAATTACCAAGCAGTTATAACACCTATCGAAATATCTGAAACTGATCACACTGTCCAACATTCGTTACCTTCTTTTCAAGACTGAACTGTTACCCTGTACATGTAAATCCTAATCCCGTACAACACACCACATCTATTATGCCATTATGTGAAAAAACATAAGAGTCTTATTATCAACTTTTAGTCACCAACAATTTACATACTCTATTAGTTTGAAACCGTTCTCTTGCTCCTTTGCAGGAGGAATCACAATAGACAACACGTTCTCCACACCGGTAGAAAAGTATCTGATTCAAACCAAGGTAGAAACCATCATGAACACTTTGAAATCCATCTGCACATAACCAAGCTATTAGAATTAAATTTCTCTAACTCGACCAAACCACGTAGGTCACCAAAACCCAAGGATATTGCCACCAAAACATCTATAAAGTCTTACCACGTCGTAATTACCTAAAGGACCGATCCTACCATTACCACACCGGTCTAGCCTACTACCCAGTTGTCCTATTTCTCCGAGTCCCTTCTGAATTTTCCATCAAATTGATACTTCTCCTTGCTAAACACCAAGATATTTAACCACAACTCACCCCACAAACCTTAGCATAGAACCACAACGCCCTACGACCCCTAAGAAACCGTGTTCTTCTTAAGAACCGCCATAAATACCACAACTGTGACACTCACTCTGAAAATACCTTATGTGAGTCTAAAGCCGTTTCATTCACCTTCCTGATACCTAAATATAAAATCCATAATGATATACAAAAATGCCACAAGTCTCGACTCCATCCAACTTAAATCTCAGATTTTAGCCGCAAACAAATCCGCCAAATATTTTCAATTGTTACATATAAATTTCGAATCCATTAGAACTTTCTCGAGAATCACCCCCTTTGTTCAAATCCACATTACACCGCACAAATGGGCCAAAGGACACGTGCCCCATTAGCACAACAACTCTCAAAGAAGTAACTCTACTTTAATACCACCTATCAAATTCATACTCCATGCGCACTACATCATTCACAAATAACAACTCACTCATCCCACGATTTTCATATACTCATAAGTGCAATATAACCCGTATCCAGGAATTTCCTTACTAGAGTCATTCTCGAACTCCACCTCTGCAAGTCATCACTGATTCCCAAGTAAACCTCAGATCAAAACAAAATTTTGACACATAGCCATGAATTAATTTGCTAATAGCAAACTCCCCCACTTGGCTCAAAGCCATAAATCAAAACATTCTATAACTCACAATAACCATACTCTCTTACTGCCATAATGTTGTAGTCAGTTCAATGGAAATTCTTCTCAAGCTCATGTGACACCAACCATAAAATACCTCGATCATCCTCTAAGCTCGCACTCATTCTCTTGTCACTCAAGTCAAGTTTCTCAACTAGATTCAATTTCAAATCTCCACACATATGCCTTGCTGGTAGAAAAAACAACTCCCCACTCCCATATAAGGAACATTACCGAACATATGAATCCAAAAGCACAATTTACAACTGAAGCTACAGAGCTTAAGCTGCGGTGTAACCATGGCCTCAAGTCCTCCAGACTGGCCCATCACCAAAACACAGAATATACATTTCGATCCTCGTTCATGGAATCACAAGCCGGTGATGCACAGCTGATACGGAGCGCTCATGTGCGCATACGAATGCGTGGAAGGAATGCAAAGAGTTATATTTCAAGCTGAATCAATTCCGCACGATAAAGAAAGAAAGATGGGAAGTATATATCCTAAATGCCATGTAGCCTCTCAAAGATAATATGGACGTCATCATACCGATCCGCAAGACTCTACTAGACACTTGCTCATGACTTGTAGAACCTATAAACCTAGAGCTCTGATACCACCTTGTCACGACCCAAAATCTAACTAGTCGTGATGGCACCTAACCCAACCCGCTAGGTAAGGCAACTTTCAACTATCCAATTCCAATAACAATTATTAAAAACATTTAAGTAAATAATTATCTTAACCTTATACATTTCCCAAGAACTGGTAGTACAAATCATGAGCTTCTAAGAATAGAGTATACAAAGCGGAAATGAAACAAATACATAGTCTGTTTGAATAGTACATAAACAGAGCTTTTATAAATTTAAGGCTACCATGAACAAGAGGCAGCTACAACAGGAACGTAGGTACATCTTCAAATCCCACAACCATCGAGCACAGCAACAACAACAGTCAACATCTGCACGCAATGTGCAGAAGTGTAGTATCAGTACAACCGACCCCATGTACTGAGTAAGTAACAAACCTAGCCTTAGGTGGAAAGTAGTGATGAGCTTCTACCAAGGTCGGGTTCAAATCCACTAATCCAAAACAGTTAATAATGACATAAAGCAAATAATACCAGAAGTAACTCAGAGATAAAATGCTCAGTCACATCATGATTTCAGCAATAATAGTTCTTCCTTTAAAGTACATCAGTGCAAACCCAAATCTTTTGCCAAAGTTACCAAAAATGTGAATAAGTTTGAAAACAAAAAATTTTCCAAAATCCTTTTAATATTAAATAAAATATCTCATTTTCTTTTCAGATAACCATTGTAAAACAAATGCATTACTATGCCTATCTGTCAACATGTGTGAGAAATCATGAATAATGTGATACTGTACAACATGAGAAAAACACATCTCTATGCATATATGTCATGTGTGCATGTCAATACAATGTATCTCATAGATTGTACTCATGTACTCACACTCTCAGAGTACTCAATCTCACTGTCTCGCATTCTCTCTCACTGTGCTCAGCACACTCAATCACTCAGCGCTATACAATACCTGCTGCAGCATGCAGCCCGATCCCAGTTTATAGTCGACTGCGCTCACTGGGGGCATGCACAGACTCATGAGGGGCTCCTACATCCCAAGCGCTATAAGCACGGACAACTCACGTGCTGCACGGACAACTCAGGTGCCATAATATAAATGTCTGGATCCGCACGGCCAACTTACGTGTTGCACGACCAACTCACATGAAATAGTATAATATATATAAAGCCAACATGGCCTGCTGCGGTATGCAGCCTGATCCCAAAAATATCCTCACAATCAGGCCCTCGGCCTCTCTCAATCATCAATCTCTCCAGTCTCTCTCTCATGGACTCACAATATCATGAGAACATCCCAAAATGATAATATGATGTATCAATAAATAATAACAGAGACTGAGATATGATATGTAATGATATGAATATGACTGAATATAAAATTTCAATTTAAAATAAATAATTCACAACAATATGACCTCTGTGGTTCCCAATAATACTGGCACATAGCCTCAACATGATTTTTAATATGCTTTTCAGCTCAATTTCTTTAACTCATAAAACCGCATGGAAAATGCCAAGATAATTTAACTACAAAATTCCACAGAAACAATTATGTCACAATTTCTATAGTGCACGCCCACACACCCGTCACTTAGCATGTGCGTCACCTCCCACGAAATACATATATTCAGGGTTCATACCCTCAACTCCAAGATTAGAAGAGTTACTTACCTCGAACAAGCCAAATCCAATGTCGAGCAAGCTAAGCAATGCTCCAAAAATTCCATTATGCGCGTATCAACTTCCAAACAGCTCAAATCTAGTCAGAATTAATTTGATTCAGCCCACAAAAACTATAGGATTTAATTCCATATCAAAATACTAATATTTTTCAAAAATCCGAAATTACACTTAAAAATTGCCCGTAGGGCCCATGTCTTGGAACCCGAAAAAAGTTACAAATTATTAATGCCCATTCAACCATAAGTCCAACCATACAAATTTCATCAAATTCCGACTTAAGGTCGACCCTCAAATCTTCAATTGAAGTCTTTGAAGTTTATACCATTTTCAACCCAATCTTTACCCATTTGAACTCAGCACTCTTTCCATAAACCTTATTGATACATATAAATAATATTATTACACCCAAGAATCATACTCTTAATCACCCATCATTACCCAAACTCGAAATTGAAGATTAGGGGTTAGAACCTTACCTCTTTGATGAAGAACTTGAGGGATTTCTTGTTAGATTTCAAGGCTTGGACAAGAATTTGATGAACAAGACACTTCATCTACTTCCTCTATCTAGAACACTCTCACTTCTCTCTAAAATCATTAGATAATTTTCTAAAAATAAGCCCGAAAGCCTATTTATCAAAATGGAGTCTGGTTATGAAAACAGAAAAATTAACGCTCCGAAAGTAGGTCTACGGTTGCATAATGGACTGCAGAATGGGTATGTGGGCCGGAATATTGATCACAAAATCGGCACCCAAAATTGGGCTCTTCTGGTCCACTCTGGGACCTGTTTTGCGGTCGCAGAAGCAGTTTTACGATCGCATAATTGGTCGCAGAATTGCATTTTTCCAGCCTTTGGTAATTTTGTCATAACTTCTTGTAGGAATGTCCAAATGACGAACGGTTTAAAGCATTAGAAACTAGACTCAAAGATATTTCATTTGATAGTAATACACTATATAAGTCTTCGTATCATGAGAGTTATACTCAGTTGAAGTTAGGTCTTATGCGAACTCACTTGAAAGTTTAGTCTTATGAAATTCCCAACTTCTACATTCGATGCCGAAACCTTTCGACTCAAGTCCGGTTGACCTCAAATTTTGCACACAAGTTATAAATAACATAATGAAACTATTGTAATTTCCATAATCGAATTTCGACCTCGATATAAAAAAGTCACCCCCCGGTCAAACTTCTCAAAAATTCAACTTTCGGCATTTCAAGCCTAATTCCATTACGGACCTCCAAATAATTTTCCGGACACGCTCCTAAGTCCAAAATTATCATACGGAGCTATTGGAATCATCAGAATAAAACTCCAAGGTCGTTTACACATAAGTGAATATCCGGTCAACTTTTTCAACTTAAGTTTTCAATTATGAGACTAAGTATCTCATTTCACTCCGAAATCCTGCCGGACCCGAACCAACTAACCTGATAAGTCATAAATCAACTATGAGGCATAAATTGAGCAGTAAATGGGGGAACGGGGTTGTGATACTCAAAATGACCTGTCGGGTCGTTACACCGGGAGCGTTTCAGCGCTTAATAGTGAAAATCAACTATTTAAAGGTTTAAGGTTCTTTAAATTTGTTTTGGAGTAGGTTTTTGCGTAATTGAGGTCCGTTTGGAATTCCGAGCCTAGGAATAGCTCCTATGGTGATTTAAGACTTGCACGCAAAATTTGATGTCATTCCGAGTAGTTTAAGTACGTTTCAGCATGTTCGGAGTAAGTTTGAAGAATTTTAAAATTCTAAGTTGAACCAATTTGGTTTGAGGTATGATTCTTTATTATGAATTCCATGGTATTGCTATTTTTATTTTTATTTTTTTTTATTATATTTTTTTATTTTTTTTTATTTTTTTTTAAGCCGAGGGTCTTTCGGAAACAGCCTCTCTACTCCTTCGGGGTAGGGGTAAGGTCTGCGTACATACTACCCTCCCCAGACCCCATTAATGGGATTCTACTCGGTTGTTGTTGTTGTTGTTGTTGTATGATTCTTAGTTTTGATATTGTTTTATACGTTCCGAGGGCTCAGGCGAGTCTGTTTTATGATTTCAAACTTGTTGGTATGTTTGGACGGGGCCCGAGGACCTCGGGTGTTAACCGGACGAGGATCGGACAACGGTTGGACTTTTGAAGAGCAGCTGTTGCACCAGGCTTCTACTGCAACTGCACCTGCGCATAGGCAGCCGCATGTGCGAGCTCGCAGAAGTGTGTCCTAAGCCACAGAAGCAAAGAAAGGGGAGGCTGGCACACGCTGCAGAAGCGAAATTTTGGGCGCACCTGCCGGCGTGCAGGTGCGAAGCTTGGCGCTCAGAAGCGGACGTGGGCGCAGATGCGAAGGCCCAAGTCGCAGAAGCGGACTCGCGGAAGCGGTCCTGGCCGCAGATGCGGAGCTTGGCCAGGCGAGGGAAACTCGCATTTGCGAGGCTTTTTCCGCAGGTGCGGAGCTGCATGTGCGGTTAGCCCTCCGCAGGTGCGCAAATGCTGTTGGGCAGAATGGTTTAAAGGGAACGAGGCTCGGTCATTTATAGCCCGTATTTTCTCTATTTTTGGGCTATTTTAGAGCTTTTGAGAGGGGATTTCAACTAGCAACTTGAAGGTAAGTTAATTCTACACACTTTGAGTTAAATACATAGATTATGGGTATATTATAACCTGTAAATCTTGGAAATCAAGGGTTTAGATGAAAAAACTAGGTTTTGAAAAAATGAGATTTTAACTACGAAAATGGTTATGGAATTGGATGCAAATTGTATATTTGAGTTCTTGAGATTATGATAACGATTTTCTCCGAAACTTTTGGGAATCCGGGCAGTGGGCCGGGGTGAACTTTAGGAATTTTCCATTTATAGAGTAATTTATTTAATGGTCTAATTTCGAATTATTGATTTATTAATTATTTTATATAACTTTTGGATAGTTTTGGATTTTTCGGCACCGAATTGAGATTTTACGCGATATTGTGATCGGAAAGTGGGCTTTGAGACAAGGCAAGTCTCTTGCCTAACCTTGTAAGAGAGGATTTACCTCATAGGTGATTCACATTAATAATTGTTGCTAATTGTGGGGGCTACGTACGCACAAAGTGACGAGAGGCCGTGCGTAGCTCCTAATTATGCTATGTCCGGGTAGTTTAGGACTCAATTCATGAATTACTTGTGATAATTGCATCTTTTATTATATGAAATTACTGGAATTATATTATAAATTGTTTGGGAAAATAGTAAAAGATCGAAACTTCATATACTCGAATTTTGTGTAAATTATTGAATTGTTAATAGAGATTGAACATCCTACGTGTTAATATTATAATAACTTCTCATTCCGAAGGCTCATAAGAAAATGTCCTCATTTCTTGTGGAGAGGGCCAAACACCTCGGCAGTATAGATATATTTATGGTTCGTGCCACAAGTCCATCGGCAGTGTACACGACACTCTGGATTGGGCCGTACGACCATGGCAGAAATCGTACCTAATAATAATAATTACACGATACCTTGATATTTTAATTATTACTTGTGAAGTTAATTGATGAATTGGAAATTATTGAAATGTAAGGAATTAATTATTTCTATTTGTTAAGAAACTTATTGTTGTTCATCTAAAAATCGTGTTTAATTCAATATATTCTATTGTAATATTATTGACCCATAGTGAGTGTTAAAGTCGACCTCTCGTTACTACTTCTTCGAGATTAGGCTTGATACTTACTGGGTACACGTTGTTTACGTACTCATGCTATACTTGCTGCACTTTTTGTGCAGGACCTGAGACAGGTACTATCGGAGGACCTATCGGCGCACACCCACGTTATCCAGAGGCTTAGTGGTGAGCTGCCTTTCTGAGCCGTCCTGCAGCAACTAGTGCCTCTTCTTGTATTTGTATTCTGTCTATTTTATTTTGGACAATATTTAGAATTTTGTATAATCTAACTAGATGCTCATACACTTGTGACACCAGGTCTTGGAACACATACTATTAGAATTTGTGGATTTAATTATTTTTACTTGAATTTTAATTTATATTATTTTCTCATATCTNGCTTGTGACATCAGGCCTTGGCACGCACTAGTAGAATTTGTGGATTTAATTATTTTACTTGGGCTTTAATTTATCTTATTTTCTCATATCTTTCTTAATTTTTGAAATTTCGAAGAGTTTGGTTACTCGGATAATTTAAAAAAAATGAATATATGTTTAAATCATTAGCTGGGATGTCGGGCGCCATCACGACCTATAGGTGAGTTTGGGTCGTGACA
Source organism: Nicotiana otophora (assembly GCA_000715115.1). NCBI lineage: Eukaryota > Viridiplantae > Streptophyta > Magnoliopsida > Solanales > Solanaceae > Nicotiana > Nicotiana otophora. Next base: position 184,331 of record AWOL01S0005160.1, read on the forward strand.
CCTGTGTTGAGTCCCCAAGGTCAAATGCACGTGATGCAAACAAACGTTCCTACTAGGGATCCGGCATGAGGCTATGTTATTCTAGGTTTAAATTCCGGGTGTGTTGTTCTAGACCTG
>AWOL01S0005160.1:186824-200232 GCA_000715115.1 Nicotiana otophora
ACTCGAGCGGGGGGAGGGGGGGAGGGGAGGAAGGGGGGAGGCAGCGTACCGGGAATACAGAAGCTTCATAGGCTTTGCAACTTGTCTGATGCTTGTTCTAAAATTAGGGGTATGACTCTAACAGAAAAGAAGCCACGTGAAGCGCACGCTTCCTAGAAGATTTAGAAGACTCATATAGAAGAAGGGTATCGTAACAGTTTTATATTCAGTTCACGGCAATATCAAAGCGGTAAAGAGCGGCAATTAGCACATTAGACCCAAAAACGTAGTATCAGACAATCACAAGAAAGCCAAGTATAACAGTCATCTAAGCTCGAATTCTGAACTCTAAACCAGAAGTTCTGGGTTCTATGTCCCCAGCAGAGTCGCCAGAGTTGTCACACCTCCTTTTTACTGGGAAAATAAGTTTTTCCAATTAAAGTGACATTATTTGAAAATGGTTTATTTTATTTAATTTATAGAGTCTCCATTTGAAATAATTATTTACGGCGTCCCAATTTATTTTAAATTCCAAATCAAGGAAAATTTAACTCTATATCAGTCTGCGAAACACATAAGACCTAGATAAGGAATTCTGTTAACCCAGAATAAGATGTGAGGCACTCCCGAACTTTGTAGTTTAAGCACGGTCATTTTACAATTACATCTGGCTTATTTGTCAGATTATTACATGTTTTAGACCTATTGTGTGTTTTTACCCTTTTACCACTTTTAACAAATATTTTGGCCATGTTTATGTATTTATGGAATTTATTTGAACAAGTTACGATATCGTACACTTGTCGTTTTATACACATCACAAACCGTGCCGGGTGAAATATGCTAGCGATTTATGACATATTTATTTTTATTATTATTTTGAAGTCGATTCAAGTCACGCGAACGTGCACTCGATATTGGGATTACTTATCCTGACTATGCCACGGGAACCGTACCCATAATCATGATGATTTATTATTTAATCGCACCTAGAGCAACTACACAATTTATGAGTTATTTTTCCTAAGCTAATTTGAGATTATTGTGAAGGTCATGGTTTATGGATATAGAAGTTGTGGAAGATATGTAATTATTACTAAGCATCATTTGGTTTTGAAGCATTGCAATTATTCATAAAACAAAAAAAAATTTCTAATTCACTGTCAGCAACGAAATGTCGTGACTTAGCTAATTTCTAAATCCCAACCAAATAAGTTAATGAGTAACGGTCTACTTATACTTATGAATTTAGCCTAAACCCTCTTAGTATTAAAATATTACCATTATTTTAAATCCAAACAATTATTCTAGGGAAATAAACTAGCAAGGAAATTCCATAAATACATAAATGGGCAACGAAAACCAATTCAGAAATGGGCATGCAATTAGCATAATCAAACAATACTCAATCTATCCAAACAAACCCACGGATAAACACCAAATAGCATGACTGAGAAATAGCTTAAAAGAATTAAAACAGAATCACTATCTTCTTATAGCTTAGAGGATTCAAAACCGCACAGTTATATGTTCCATACCAAACATAAAAGAAATGAACTTCACCATGAGCTTAGCAAACAATTTTCATGGGACAGAAGCAAAAACAAATAATATCCAAATCTAGCAACATAGTGAGAAGGTAGAAATCGAATCTTTATATTAAATGAATTGATTTAAAAATACAAGCATAGCAACTAGGCAATTACGGATCGGAGCTTTCGTCGGTGACTACGAACGGAGCCGGTGACTGGAAACCTCAATGGCAACTTCGAACTCCACTTTCGCCGCTACTGTTTTATGTAGAATGGAAAAGCTGTTTTAAGGTGTTTCCCGACTGGTTTAGAGCGGAAGTTTGGTGATTGCTATGTGGTATTTTTGGATGGTTTTCCTTCTTCTAAGATCTCTTCTATTTTGTTCTCTTTCCTCTAAATTTCATTCCCCCTTCTTGATTTGTGAAGTGTCTATTATATAGGTGTGTGTCTGTATTGTATCTCTGATGTGTGGGTTAATGGTGAGATGAGTGGGGGAAGTGAAAAGTGAGAGTGAAAGATGTGAGCTGGTGGGGAGTTTTTAGTCAAAAAATGGGATCGTGAGTAGACTTTCAAAGTTTGATAACAAACTTTATCCATTTCATGTAACTTACTTCATTTTGTTTCTTCTTCTTCTTCTTCTTCTTCTTTTGTTTTAAAAGATACTTAAATTATGAAGATAAGAAAATTGACTAATATTTCTTACAATAAAGGAAAACTAAATATTTATATGTACTTTAAATGACATCAAAAATATACTAAAGCTATCTTATATATTATAATTCTAATTAAAAGATACTATATATTTTTGTAAATTTCCTTTTTCATATATATATTAAATAAACTCTACTAAAAGTGAGATAAAAGTTTAAAATATCAATATTAGACCTAAGAAAATATTTATACTAAAATAATATAAAATTCGAATGTGGTCAAAAATTAGTTGACATATTTAAAACATACCCAAGACTTTGCTTTGCACTACAGTAAATATCATGCGGTGATTGAGGGATACTGTGATGCAAACTGGATCACCGATTCAGCTGATTCTAAGTCTACAAGTGGATATGTATTCACTATCGGTGGAGGAGCAATATCTTGAAAGTCGTCCATTATATAGATGTGTGTGTGTGTATTGTATCTCTGATGTATGGGTTAATGGTGAGATGAGTGGGGGAAGCGGGAAGTCAGGGTGAGAGATGTGAGCTCGTGGGGAATTTTTAGCCAAAACAAGTGGGATCATGGGTGTTATTATTTGTTAAGGTAAAGAGCAGACTTTTAACGTTTGATAACAAACTTTATCCATTTCACGTAACTTACTTCATTTTGTTTCTTCTTCTTCTTTTTTTATTTTTTTATTTTGAAAGATAATTAAATTATGAAGATAAGAAGATTGACTAATATTTCTTACAATATAAGAAAACAAAATATTTGCATGTACTTTAAATGACACCAAAAATATACTAAAGCTAACTTATATATTATAGTTATAATTAAAAGAAATTATATATTTTTGTAAATTTCCTTTTTCTCTTTACAAATAGAAATAAAATATGTATTCAAGGAATGTAAATTTATATATATATTAAACTCTACCAAAAATGAGATAAAAGTTTAAAATATCAATATTAGACCTAAGAAAATATTTACACTAAAATAATATAAAATTCGGGTGTGGTAAAAACTTAGTTGTTCACAACATGCTCCTCTTTGCTTTGAAACATGAAGAGTTTTCAGGCAAAGAAAATGAACAAGGTGACTGATTTTTGACCTCACTATTTTAAAAACTGAAAAGAAGAAAAAGGAAAAATATGTGATCGAGCCTTGATTTTAGGCAGCCTACATATCCCGTGTTATAAAGGAATCAGGTCACATGTAGTTCAAGTGGAAGAAGAGTGATGGAGTATGCTTAGATGGAGAGTCGAGTGAGGTTCCGTCGAGGTTCCAGTCTGCTGTTCCTACTATTACATCAAAAATAAAAAGAAAAATTTACACTCTTGAAATTTAAGAGTTACAAAGTTCCTATCTAAATGCCATCTGGAACCTTGTATTAATTCCTAACTTGATCCCTGCCTTGAATTTGGATTGGAGCTTGATGCTCTTGGTATAACCGACTATGAAACATTCTCACAGGCATATTTCTTGATCTGGTGCCAAAAAGATGGATCTTAAAATCCTTTGTCACCGCATGCATTACGTCAAAGTTGGTCATGGCTGTTATTGAGATCAAATGTTCCTCTTTCTCTGCATGAACTGAAACTTTATTCTTGCCCATCCAATATGTTCTTTGAGGGAAAACCTACAAGCCATGACAAACGAACAAAATGAATAAAACTTTTCTATCTCAGCTTGCGTTAGGAAATTTTTATGGGTTATTGAAAATACAATAACTCGTAAATGAAGAGGGTGATAGGGACATTGTGCTGGGTGACTTGGAGTACTCATAGATGCGGCTGACCCTGTTCAACGTCACTTTTAAGACGAAAAAAATGCCTAATGATTGGAGGTAGAGTATGATAATTCCTCTGTATAAAAACAAGGGTGATATCCAAAGTTGCAATAATTATAGGGGGATTAAGATCCTACACCATACTATGAAAGTTTGGGAGAGGGTGGTTGAAGTGAGGGTGAGGACCAGTGTGTACATTTCTAAGAACTAGTTCGGTTTCATGCCGGGGCATTCGACTATGGAAGTCATTCACATTGTGGGGAGATTGGTGGAGCGGTATAGGGAGATGAAGAATTACTTGCACATGGTGTTCATTGACCTAGAGAAAGCATATGACAAAGTCCTGAGAGAGGTGCGTTGGCGATGCTTAGAGGCTAAAGAGGTCCCAGTAGCCTACATTAGATTGATTAAGGACATGTATGATGAAGCTAAGACTCGGGTTAGGGTAGCGGGAGGAGACTCGGAACACTTTTCGGTTATGATGGGATTGCACCAGGGACCAGCTCTTAGTCCATTCCTATTCTCCTTGGCGATGGACGCATTGACGAGACACATTCAAGGTGAGGTTCCATGATGTATGTTATTTTCTGATGACATACTTATAATTAACGAGACAGGGGGTGGTGTTAACGAGAGGCTGGAGGTTTGGAGGCAAACCCTAGAATATAAGGGTTTCAAGTTGAGCAGGACCAAGATGGAGTACATGGAGTGCAAGTTCAGCAATGGTACCCAGGAAGGGGATATGGAGGTGAGGCTTGATACGCAAGTCATCCCCAAGAGAGGAAGTTTCAAGTATCTTGGATCTATAATACAAGGTAACGGGGACATTGATGAAGATGTTACGCATCATATTGGAGTTGGATGGATGAAATAGAGGCTCGCTTCCAATTTCTTATGTGATAAAAAATACCGCTGAGACTTAAAGGTAAGTTGTACAAGGTTGTAGTTAGATCGACTATGTTGTATGGAGCAAAGTGTTAGTCGTTCACGAACTCTCATACCCAGAAGCTAAAAGTAGCTGAGATAACGACGTTGAGGTGGAAGTGTAGGCATACCCGGCTGGATAAGATTAGGAATGAAGTTATTCGAAAAAGGTGGGAGTGGACCTTGTGGAGGATAAGATGCGGAAGGCGAGGTTGAAATGGTTTGGCCATGTTAAGAGGAGATGTATAGAAGCCTCTATTAGAAGGTGTGAGCAGTTAGCCTCGGTGGGAAACATGAGGGTTAGAGGTAGGCCTAAGAAGTCTTAGGGAGAGGTTATTAGGTGGGACATGGAGCAGCTGGAGCTGATTGTGGACATGGCCCTAGACAGGAGGGTGTGGAGGTCAAAGATTAGGGTATAAGGTTAGTAGTTAGTCGAGTGTTTCTCTTTTTCTTACTCAGTTCGCTAGCATTAGTGTTATTAAGTTATCTTTTATTCATAGATGTCTATTATTACCTAGAGTTTGACAGCATTCTTGGATTCGATCTTATTTCATCTTGCTGTTATTCCTACTTGTTATAATTACCTTATCTTTTTCAGCCGTTCTCTAGCCGAGGGTCTATCGGAAACAACATCTCTTCTCTTTCAGAGGTAGGGGTAAGACTGCATTCATCTTACCCTCTCCAGACCTCACTCGTAGGAAATTACTGGGTTTGTTGTTGTTGTTGTTGTATTGAAAACACAATAAAATATATTTGCTATTACAGAATAAAGAATTGAAAAAGAAATATTTTTTAACAGGGGATGTCGTACCCTATATTAATAAGAAGGAAGGCAACCACGGCATGTAGTACCCTGTGTTGATAATAAGATGAGGCTCGTGGCACTCTGGGATGCTACTAGGGAATGTCGTACCCAATATCAATAATAAAATAAGGCTTGTAGTGCTCTGAGATGCTACTAGGGAATGTCGTACCCTATGTTGGCAGAAAGTAATGCTGCCAGGGGATGTAGTACCCTATGTTGGCAATAAAACGAAGCTCGCGGAACTTTAAGATGATACTATGGAATGTCGTACCTTACGTTGGCAAAAAGTAATGTAGCCAGTGGATGTAGTACCTTGTGTTGGCAATAAGATGAGGCTCGTGGCACTCTGGGATGCTACTAGGGAATGTTAGGCCCTATATTGGAAATAAACTGAGGCTCCTGGCGATATGAGATGCTACTAGGGAATGTGTAACCTATATTGGCAATAAATGAGGCTCGTGGATCTCTGAGATGCTAGTCGCACCCTATGTTGACAATAAACTGAGGCTCGTGGCGCTATGAGATGCTACTAGGGAATGTTATACCTTATGTTGGCAATAAAGTGAGGCTCGTGGAACTCTGAGATGCTACTAGGGAATGTTGTACCCTATGTTGGCAATACGTTGAGTGCTCGTGGCACTCTGAGATGCTACTAGAGAATGTCGTACCCTATGTTGGCAATAAACTGAGGCTCGCAGCTATGTGGCTCGTGGCGCACCGAGATGCTACTAGGGAATGTCCTACCCTATGTTGGCAATACACTGAGGCTCGTGGCGCTCTGAGATGCTTCGAGGGAATGTCGTACCCTATGTTTGCAATAAGATGAGGCTCTTTGAGATGCTACTAGGGAATGTTGTACCCTATGTAGGCAGAAAATAATGAGACCAGGGGATCTCGTACCCTGTGTTGAAGATAGGGTATTGATTCTCTATAATGAAACTAAAAATAACATGATTACATGTATATTGGAAGAAAATCAAGGATTTGAGAACTCTACTTGGTTGTTTTTGTCTTTTCACGAACTGTTTCCTAAAATTGTTATGTTCATGTTCTGAATAAAGAAATATTCGTTAGTTTTAAAATGGTGGTCAGTTTGTGGCCTTGATTTCTTGGGCGGATTGACCTTGCGTCCATTACACTTGTTAGAAAAACTGACTCCGTTAATGGTCGTAGAAATTTCCGGGAAGTCTTTACTTTCTGGAGATATTTTTTCTCAACATCAAAACCTGACTATTTTTCGCCTATCACCATTTGTGTTTATGCTGCAAACAGTCTTGCTCCCAAAACAACTTTTAACTGAGTAACTTTTGTTGACCCTTGAAACATTGTTTAGTCCTTCAAGCCTTTTGCTCGTCAAAAACAAATCAAAGATGGATTTATACCTTTGCCCATAAGGTTTATGCCCAACAATCTTTGCTTTATATAACGGGGAAACTGTAACTAATTTTGCAGCCTTTTCTTTGCTTTGCTTTGATAAAATTAGACTGAAAATGACTCAAAGAAGTAATGCAAAAAACAAGAAGGTGAACTAATAGGTATTACAACTTTATTAAGAAGTGTCCCTTTCAGAGGAAAAAATAAGAAAGGACTAATCTGGAGGAATATGCTGACTTCAATGAACATGACATGCACTTTGGACTGGATGCCTGATCCATTTGAACCATCTAATTCTCGAAATCTGTTGTAAACTTTACTTTGAAACTGAGTTCTTTGTCTTAACGATGCTTGTGCCGCGATATATGAAGACTTAAATTGATCAATGATGCCCTTTGTGGGTTTTCACCAACTGACCTCTCTCATTTGTCTTTCTCTCAACTCATCATTGCCTTATAGTGCTTGTGAGAGTTTTCATCAATAAGACTCTCTCATTTTATTTTTCTCTCTTTACAATGGCTGAGGCATCACCCGTAGTATACTTACTTAGCATTCTCAAAAGTTGATCAAAAGGTCTTAGCAGGGAAAGGTAAAAAGAACTATTCAACTGAATTACAACTTTTGGAACCATTTTGACGGAACAACCATCGAAAATAAAATCATGCCCCAGTTTCTTTGAATACTGGGGAAATATAGATTTTTATTTTGGTGTGACCGAACTCCAGAGTGAGGCTACCTACGTATCCTTTCGGAATCAGGTAGTACGTAGTTCAATTAACATGAACTTGTTTTGATTTTTATTTTTTTATTTTTTTTATTTTGATTAAGTACATTGGTTCCAAAATAGGGGAAAACAAAGAAATATAAACAAGGCTTCAAATGGCTAACTAGGGTTGATCAGTGTTTGGGTAGCAAGAATGATAGCCTTTCGTCATCCCAACCTGAGAATGCTAAGTATAAAAATACCCCAACAGAGTCATATCGGACATAGTATCTCTTGACAGCATCCGCATTGACGGATATATCTGTCACATTTCCTTCTAAGTGTAGAGCTCTTTTTTACAATACTTTTTTGATGAGGTAAGGACCTTGCCAATTCAGGGAGAACTTTCCTTTTGCTTCTTCCTGGTGCGGAATGATAGGTTTCAAAATCAATTGTCCTACCTCAAAAAGTCTTGGGCGCACTTTCTTATTGTAAACGCGTGCCATAATTTGTTGGTATAACTGACCAAATCAAACTGCCACCAAACGCTTTTTCTCAATCAAACTCAACTGTTCCAATCTGGATTTGACCCAGTCAGTGTCCTCGATCCCTGCTTCAACAATGATTCAGAGAGAGGGAATCTCAACTTCAGTGGGTATGACCGTTTCAATGACATAAACCAACAAGTAGGGCGTTGCATCAACTGATGTATGGACAGTTATCCGGTATCCCAAAAGAGCAAAAGGTAGTTTCTCATGCCATTGTCTAGACCCTTGGACCATCTTCCTAAGAATCGTCTTGATGTTCTTATTCATAGAATCAATAGCTCCATTAGCTTTGGGTTGGTAAGGAATAGAATTGTGATGCTCAGTTTTAAATTGTTTACATACCTCCTTCATCAGATCACTATTCAAATTAGCTGCATTATTTGTGATAATAATTTTTGGAAGACCGAAATTATAGATGATGTTGGAGTGAACAAAGTCTACTACTTCTTTCTTGGTAACTACTTTCAATGTAATAGCTTCCACCCATTTGGTGAAGTAATCAATTTCAACCAAGATGAATATGTTCCCATTTGAAGCTTTTGGCTCGATTGGGCCAATGACCTCCATATCCCAAGCAACAAAGGCCAAGGAGATGACATAGGATACAACTCTAAAGGAGGTGAGTGAATCAAGTCACTGTGAATCTAACAATGGTGGCACTTGTGAACAAAACAAAAATAATCCCGCTCCATAGTAAGCCAATAATATCCTGCCCGAAGGATTTTCTTTGCTAGAACATATCCATTCATGTGCAGACTACATACTTTTGAATTCACTTCATTCATAATCATTTCAGATTATTTGGCATCCACACATCTCAACAAATTCAAATGCGGAGTACTTTTGTATAGGACTTCCCCACTCAAAAAGAAACCATTAGAGAGTCGCCTGATAGTTCTCTTTTGATCCCTATTAGCATGTTCAAGATATTCTCTTGTTTTCAGAAACTGTTTAATATCACGGTACCATGGTTCACCATTTGGTTTTACTTCATTTATGTTGCAATAACCATGTTGATCCCGAATTTGAATTTTTAAAGGGTCAATGTGAGTATTACCCGGATATGGAAGCATTGAGGCCAAGGTGGCCAATGCATCACCTAATTCATTGTGAAACCTGGGAATGTGCCTGAACTCGATGGATTTGAACCTTTTGCTAAGATCCTCCACACATTGTCTATGTGGAATGAGCTTGATGTCTTGAGTCTCCAAATCACCTTGAGCCTGCAGAATAAGCAAATTTAAATATCCTATCACCAATAATGAGCACATTTAGATTTATTGCCATGTTCAAACCCATGATACAAGCTTTATATTCTACCGTGTTATTGGTACAACAGAAATGAAGTCGCGCCAAGGCAAGGTAATGTTGCCCAAAAGGTGATACAAGAATTGCTCCAATCCCTACACCTTTGATGTTAACAGCCCCATTAAAGTATAGTTTCCAAATTTGACGGTCATCTTGGACTACTTCTTCAACTAAATTAACCTCTTCATCTAGGAAATATGTGTTCAAAGATTCATACTCATCATCAACCGCATTTCTTGCCAGATGATCAGCCAAAGCTTGTGCCTTCATGGCAGTACGGGTGACATAAACAATATCAAACTCTTGTGAGCAAGATTTGCCACATTGCCAATCTGCAGGTTGGCATGAGTTTCCGAAAGATGTACTTCAGGGGATCCATTCGGGATATGAGGTAAGTTTTATAGGCCAAAAGATAATGCCAAAGTGTTTGGTCGATCCAGGTTAAGGCGCAACATGTCCTTTCCAAAAGAGTGTATTTGGCCTCATAAGTGGTGAACATTTTTCTCAAATAATAGATTTCTTATTCCTTTTTGCATGTGGCATCATGTTGACCTAGAACACATCCAAAGGAACTATCCATTACCGAAAGATATAAAAACAAAGGACTATCAGGTTCCGGTGGGACCAAAACAGGGGGATTTCAAAAACAAAGGCCTATGATCGCATCCGATGGGGATTGCTTACATATCATGATGCCGCATGAATCAGACCATTACGTAGTTCAGGGCGATAAATATAAAATGAAAGCAAAGAAATTTTTTGGGGGTTTTCAATATTTCATTAATAAAATCTTTTTGGGTTTTTTATTACCAAGACTCGAAGACATCGACAACTAACTTTGAAAAAAAAACCATATATATTCGAAGCAAAATAATAACAGACTCGAAATGGACGTTGGACAAACAGACTCGAAGCGAGAAAAAGGTAAACTATAGAGTCGATGACTGGACAATTAAGGACACAGATAACTCTCAAACATTATTCCAGTGGCCCGTGGGACATCAGTTTGTCTCGGTGCGGGCCCGCTTGCAAGCTCATCTTGAAGGAACTCTAGGTCGGCCATGACCTGGCGGGCGAAAGACAACACTGAAGTAAAGAACATAGCTCTAGTCATATTCTCACACTCATTGCATTTCATCATAGTGTAGTCGGCTATTTCGTTGAATCTAAGTTTAATAGCACCCTTCTCCTGGAGCAATCATCCGATTTGCAGTTCTAGGGCTTCCACTACTTGCATGGCCTTATTGTTTTGGTTATGCAACTTCATGACACTCTCTTCCAATTTGTTAATCAATGCATAGCAGTGTTCTCTCTCTGTCTTGAAATCTTTTACCTGCTGACCCATTTCGTTTTCGAGAGTGGCCAACTCTTTTCTTAGAATCACGACTTATCTATCATAACTTTCTTTTTCCTGGCGGGCTAACCTTGTCTGTTCTTCTGCATCTTTCTCCAACTGGACCATCCTTACCCGAGCTTTTACTAAATCTTTCTCAGCCTTTGTTAGATCGGCCGCTTCTTATAAGTGTTTCAGCGTCTATTCTCATTTATCAGAGTTGAGCTCGATGGACTTCATTTTCTCAGGTTAACCTTTTCTTTTCTCCCTCATCTTTAGCGGCTTTCAACCCACTTTAAAAATGAATGGTTATGATTGGATTCTCTAATTTGCTTATAGTATCTCTTTATTCTTTCTCTTTGGCTAACCAGACCCGCTATTCTAGTGCATCATCTGTGAATTATTGGACATGGGGCCATTTGACGGGCTGTTCCGGCACTTGAGTGACCTAAGATCTCTTACCATACCATGCCGTGTAGTTGAACTCTACCTCCCTGGATGATAAATCCCGCACCTGAGTCTGTGGCTCCAGAAACCTACATTGATGCCAAATTCGGCGAACCTTTTCTTCCGGAAAAGCAGCTCCTGGGCATAGCTCAATAACCCGAGCACTCAGATCCTCGTCATGAGGGATTTTTTGATACCTTCCGAGGGGCGTAGAACCCGATGTGGAGCGTAAACTGGCAGACATGTAGATAACTTTATTTACCAGAAGCAAACTGAAAGTCCACTCAATTTGATTTGTAGTTAGAGAACCCAGATGTGTGAACCAGGCCTCAGTACCCTCCGGCAACTCATAGCCGCTTACTCTGTTTTTGTACTCTTCGATGCAACTGAGTCTGGTTAAACCATAGTTCACATATCTTGGGCGATGACAAAGATGATCCACAAGTCACATTTGCAACTGCAGATTACAACCCTAAAAGAATTTCGCGCCAGCTCGACAGGCAGTTAGACCTCGATAGATCTCTGCGAGAATCATTGGCACAAGAGTACCGTTGGCATTCTTGACCAGAAAGTCAGCCACCCCTGCAAGTTCCAACTCTATGTGTCCGTCATTCCTTGGGCATATCAGAGTGACAAAGAATGCGACTACGAAGGCTAAACCTCTACGTGATTACCACTTGTTTTCATTCCATTGGTGACTCAAACTAGTATCTGGAGCCTCAAATCCGTGAGGGTCCCCGTACCGGCTATACAAAAAGTGGAATGTACAATATCCTTCGGCCAAATTTTCACTTTTAACTTGTCGATTAATACTCAAAGGTCCAAAGTTTTGTGAGAGATCATAGTCCTCGGTGCTACTGGATACTGATGCCTGAGACTCCTGTCATATCCGGCATAACCTGCTATCTCCTCTAGCATAGGGGTCAACTCAAAATCTGAGAAATGAAAAACATTGTGTGTCGGGTCCCAGAACGGTATCAATGCCTCGATCAGATCAACCCTGGGTTTAATCTTTAAAAGACCGGTGAGACCACCTAGTGCCATGGTCGAACGCTTACTAACCTCCCCCAGGTCAATCCACCACATGTAGAGTCTTAACGGAATCTCATCTACGACCCAAAAAGATAAATTCTTAACAGTGCTCATTCTGATGCAAATTGAGGAAAATAATCAAAACCGACACATTTTTTCAAAAACACAAATTAGCTAAGTTTGAAAAATCAGTTTAATGACTCGGGGGTTGTTTTTGAATATACAACCCTTCAGCGCTTGAAAAAAGTTTTTAGGGTTGTTTCTGCCAAACGGTATTGATTATGGGAAAAAGACTGACTTGGGTTTAGATTGTGGCTATTGTTGCGAAAACAGTCTTCCGGCGTCCCAGGAGAACGTTTTAAGGTTATTTTGATAAGAACGGTCCTGGGTGATGACCATGTTTCGAAAATTTGCCACGCTCTTATTTGGGTCAATTTTTTCAAAAATGAGGCCGGACCTGATGGGGGTTGCCTACGTATCTCACGTTCGATTAGAATCAGACCCGCATAGTTCGGTAAGTTTTGACACAACAGGAAAAACATGACTTTTTGAAAATATTGGCTCATTTTTAAATGACTTTTTCTTTTTCTCTTATTTTTTTCAAATTTCGACATAGTTTCAGGGTTTTAAAATACCTGAATTTTTCAGAAACCATATAAATTTTCTCTCTCATGCCTAACTCTTGGTTTTTCTTGGTTTCCTTTCCCTATTCTAGAAGCCGTTCAACATGCAAGCCGAAATAAACATATGCACAAGTAACACGTAAAAATGCATTAAAATGGTCTTTTATATCGGGTACACCTGTCCTAGACGGACCCAACCCCTGTGTTGAGTCACCAAAGTCAAATTCACGTGATGCAAACAAACGTTTCTACTAGCGATCCGACACGAGGCTATGTTATTCTAGGTTTAAATCCTGGGGTGTGTTGTTCTAGACCTGGCTTACCCGAGAAGATAACTCGAGTCGGGCGGGAGGG
>AWOL01S0005160.1:202540-216234 GCA_000715115.1 Nicotiana otophora
GTACCGGGAATATAGAAGTTTCACCGGCTTTGCAAATTCTCTGATCCTCATTCTAAAATTAGGGGTATGATTCTAACAGAAAAGAAGCCACGCGAAGAGCATGCTTCCCAGAAGATTTAGAAGACTCAGAGAGAAGAAGGGTATCGTAACAGTTTTATATACAGTTCACGGCAATATCAAAGCGGTAAAGAGCGGCAATTAGCATATTAGGCCTAAACACGTAGTATCAGACAATCACAAGAAACCCAAGTATAAATGTCATCTAAGCTCGAATTCTGAACCCTTAACCAGAAGTTCTGGGTTCTCCCCAGCAGAGTCTCCAGAGTTGTCACACCTCCTTTTTACGGGGAAAGGGAGTTTTTTCAATTAAAGTGACATTATTTAAAAATGAATTATTTTATTTAATTTATAGAGTCTCCACTTGGAATAATTATTTACGGCGTCCCAAGTCGCCATTTATTTTAAATCCCAAATTAAGGAAAATTTGACTCTGTTTCAATCTGCGAAATACAGAAGACCTGGGTAAGGAATTCTGTTAACCCGGGAGAAGGTGTGAGTCACTCCCGGATTTTATTGTTTTAGCACGGTCGCTTTACAATTACACCTGGTTTATTTGTTTGATTATTACATGTTTTAGACCTATTGTGCGTTTTTACCCTTTTACCGCTATTACTAATATTTTGGCCATTTTTATATATTTATGGAATTTATTTGAACAAGTTGCGATGTTGCACACTTGTCATTTTATACACATCGCAAATCGCGCCATGTGAAACGCACCAGCAATTTACGACATGTTTATTTTTACGGAAGAGGGCCAACAATACCCCTAACATAGTGAAACTAGTTCGAAAATACCCTCCGTTAACCTTTTGGTCCGCAAATACCCCCTAACATTTATTTTTGGGCTCAAACGTACCCCTATATCTAACATAAGGGCCAACAACACCCCTAACGTATTGAAAATGGCTCAAACATACCCTCCGTTAATGTTTTGGTCCGCAAATGCCCCTAACGTTTGTTTTTGGGCTCAAACTTACCCCTATATCTAACATAACTAACCTGGTCAATTTTTTTACTTCAACTTCTCCATGTGGAATTTTCTTAACCCGCCACGTATATTATTTGTATTAAATAAATCCAGCTGTATTTTTAAAATACCCAACGACCCTGACCCACTCCTATATATTTGGACGATCGGCTAAAAATAATTATATTCGTTAGTTAAATATATAAAAATTATACATTGATTATATATAAAAATATGTATTTTATGCATTAATATTTTAATATATATTTTACATGATATTATTTTTAGAAGAAATTATACGGTGTAGTTTTCACTTCAAATTTTGCAGATCTTAACAAGTTTAACAAATATAAATTTTAATTTGCAAATATAAAAATGATAATGTTATATTTATATGATTCTAAAGGAGAAGCAAAGAAATAGATGGAAAGAAAATTATTTAAAACCTTTAATTATATACATATCCAACTGCTTAGCACATTAATGGACTTCACGTGATCTTTTCAGACCAAAAGGTTAACGGAGGGCATGCTTGAGCCATTTTCAATACGTTAGGGGTATTGTTGACCCTTCTGTTAAATATAGGGGTAAGTATGAGCCCAAAAACAAACGTTAGGGGAATTTGCGGACCAAAAGGTTAACGGAGAGTATTTTTGAATTATTTTAAATACATTAGGGGTATTGTTGGCCCTTTATTTTTATTATTATTTTGAAGTTGATTCAAGTTATGCTAACGTGCACTCGAAGTTGGGGTTACGTATCATGACTATGCCGCTGGAACCGTACCCATAGTCATGATGATTTATTATTTAATCGCGCCTAGAGCAACTATGCAGTTTATGAGTTATTTTTCCTAAATTAATTTGAGATTATTGTGAAGGTCATGGTTTATGGATATAGAATTTGTGGAAGAAGTCTAATTATTACTAAGTGTCATTTGGTTTTGAAGCATTGCAATTATTCATAAAATAAAAAAAAACCCTTTCTAATTCACTGTCAGCAATGAAATGTCGTGACTTAGCTAATTTCTAAAGCCTAACCAAATAAGTTACCGAGTAATGGTCTACTAATACTTATGAATTTAGCTTAAACCCTCTTAATATTAAAATATTACCATTATTTTAAATCCAAACACTTATTGTAGGAAAATCAACTAGCAAGAAAGGATTTGCTATAGCAATTAAACATATCCAAGTACAGCAGAACAAAATACTATTCGACATACTTGGCAACGAAAACCAATTCAAAAATGGGCATAAAATTAGTATAATCAAACAATACTCAATCTATCCAAACAAACCCACGGATAGACACATAATAGCATGACTAAGAAATAGCTTAAAAGAATTAAAACAAAATCTCTATCTTCTTATAGCTTAGAGGATTCAAAACCGCACAGTTCTATGTTCCATACCACACATAAAAGAAATGAACTTCACCATGAGCTTAGCAAACAATTTCTATTGGACAGAAGCAAAAAACAAATAATATGCAAAGCTAGTAACATAGTGAAAAGGAAGAAATCGGACCTTGGTAATAAATGAATTGAGTTGAAAATACAAGCTTAGAAACTAGGCAATTCCGGATCGGAGTTTTCGCCGGTGACTACGAACGGAGCCGATGACTCGAAACATCAATGGCAACTTCGAACTCCACTTTCGCCGCTACTGTTTTATGTCAAATGGAGAAGCTGTTTTAAGGTGTTTCCCGACTGGTTTAGAGGCGAAGTTTGGTGATTGCTATGTGGTATTTTTGGATGGTTTCCTTCTTCTAAGAGCTCCTCTATTTTGTTCTCTTTCCTCTAAATCTCATTCCCCCCCTCTTGATTTTTGAAGTATCTATTATATAAATGTGTGTGTATTGTATCTCTAATGTGTGGGTTAATGGTGATATGAGTGGGGGAAGTGGGAAGTGAGGGTGTCACGACCCAAATCCTAACCTGTCGTGATAGTACCTATAGATGGTACTAGGCAAGCCGTCATTTCCAAATACTTCAAAAATTTAACAGAAAAATAAATCAAAACATTTGAAATAGGCAAAGTTTTCATAAAGAGGAGGGGGAACCCAAAACACAAGTGCGGAAATAGCTCCCAATATTGGGGTGTCACTAAGCCATGAGCATCTATACATAATCAGTCTAAAAATGAAATGACTGTAATAGTTTGGATCCAAATACAACAAAAGAAAGGATAAGGAAGGAGAAACAAGGACTGTGAACGCCAGGCAGCTACCTTGGTATCTCTAGCGGTCAGCTACGCGAAATATCAACACTCTCCGCGTCCAAAAACTCTTGGATTTGCATACGAAGTGCAGGGTGTAGCGTGAGTACAATCAACTCAGTAAGTAACAATAATAAATAAGGAACTGAAAGATAGTGACGAGCTACACAGTTATAATTCATTTTCAGTAGTCTCAACAAGAAAAGTATACATGCTTTCAAATCCGGCAAATTAAGTCAAATCAGTTTATTCGTGCCAAATTAAAGTAAAAACCAGATAAAAGTATCCTTCAAAAGCTTTCCAAAATCAGTGATATATGGCAACTATGTGAAACAACAATGAAATCATATACAACCTCTCAGGGCAACAATCACTCAGTCCTCCCATTCACTCCAACCTCACAATCACTCATTCCTCACAGTCTCTCAGCACTCGGCACTCGGCACTCGGCACTCGGCACTCAGCACTGGTACTCGGTAGGTACCTGCGCTCACTGGGGGTGTGTACAGAGTCCGGAGGGGCTCCTTCAGCCCAAGCTCTATATCAAGACAAATCATGGCATAAATCAATGAAAACATGATGCGGCCTGTAGCCCGATCCCATAAATATCCTCACAATCAGGTCCTCGGTCTCACTCAGTCAGTAATCTTTCTAATCTCTCGGGCTCTCATAAATCAGGAAAATCAGCTAAAACAGCAATAATATGATGTATCAACAAGAATAATAGAGACTGAGATGTGATAAGGGAATAACACTGAGACTGAGTACAAATAGCATTTAGCAGGTAATCCAACATGTAACACGGCCTCTGTGGGTCCCAACACTACCAAAAGATCGCCTAATTATGGTCTCTAACATGATTCACAGTCAAATTTCTATAACACATGAAGAGCATATAGTTAACAACAAGTTTATTCAACTTCTCAGTTTCACGGAATGGACCAAATCACAATTCCCACGGTGCACGCCCACATGCCTGTCACCTAGCATGTGCGTCACCTCCAAAACAATCATATAATACCAAAGTGTGGGTTTCATACCCTCAGGACCAGATTTAAAACTGTTACTTACCTCAATCCGAGCAAAACTCTACTCCAATATGCTTTTGCCTCGCGAATCGGCCTCCAAACGTCTCGAATCTAGCCACAAGCAGTATAATACAATCATTACGGACTAAAGGAATCAACTTCATAAGAAAAATACGAAATTATAAGCCAAAATCCAACATTGGTCAAAAGTCGGCCTGGACCCATGTCTCTAAATCCGATAAAAGTCACAAAACCTGAAAGCCCATTCACTCACAATTCTAACCATACCAAATTTATCAAAATCCGACATCAAATGGCCATTCAATTCCCCAAAATTAACTCTCCCAATCCCTAGCATCGAACCCCCAAATTTCACTTCAACACCATACAATCTAAATGGGAACAATAATGGGGAACAAGGTTATTGGTCAAAAATGAGTACAAGAAGCTTACCTCAAAATCCCCTCGAAAATCCTCTCCAAAATCGCTCAAGTCCAAGTTCAAAATGTTGAAATGAGACTAAAATCGCGAACCTTTATTTTTAAACATTCTGCCCAGGCTTTTCGCACCTGCGGCCACTTATCCGCACCTGCGGGACCGCTTTTGCAGTTATTACTCCGCTTCTGCGGAAACCACTTAAGTGAATGGGCTCGCACCTGCGCTCCAGGTTTCGCACATGCCGAGGCGCTTCTGCGGCCCTTTGTCCACTTCTGCGAAAACAACCAAACCTTCAAACTTCGCACCTGCGCCCTTCTTGCCGCATCTGCGTCCTCGCATGTGCGGAAGGAACATCGCACCTGTGACCACTACCTTCTCCACCTAGCACACTTTTGCATCTCTCTCTTCGCGCTTCTGTAGGCTTGCATCTGCGGTGCCCACTCTGCAGGTACGGTTACACCAGTAGCAGCAATAATTCAGCTGCTTCACCAACTCGAAACCAAGTCCGTTGACCACCCAAAATCAACCTGAGGCCCTCGGGACTTCAACCAAACATACCAATAAGTCCTAAATCACGCTACAAACTTAGTCGGATCCTCAATTCACCTCAAACAATATCAAAAACACGAATTACTCACGGATTCAAGCCTAATGAACTTTGAATATTCTAAATTCTACAAACGACGCGAAAACCTATCAAATCACGTCCGATTGACCTCAAAGTTTGCACACGAGTCACAAATGACCCCACAAACCTACTGCAACTTTCAGAATCGGAATCCGACACCGATATCAAAAAGTCAACCCCCTGGTCAAACTTCCCAAAAATTCAGTTTTTGCCATTTCAAACTTATTCTACTCCCGACCTCCAAATCACAATACGGACACGTTCCTAAGTCCAGAATCACCTGACGGAGCTAACGGAGCCATCAAAATTCCAATCCGAGGTCGTTTACATATAAGTCGACATCCGGTTGACTTTTTCAGCTTAAAATTTCAATTATGAGACTAAGTATCTCAATTCACTCTGAAATCACTCCGGACTCAAACTAACTAATCCGGTAAGTCATATAGCAGCTATAGAAAATAAAAGAGGCAGAAAATGGGGAAACGGGGCTACAACTCTCGAAACAACCGGCTGGGTCATTATATCCTCCCCCTCTTAAACAACGTTCGTCCTCGAACGAGTATAGAGACATACCTGAAGCGGTGAAAATATGAGGATAGCTGTTGCGCATATCTTGCTCGGTCTCCCAAGTCGCCTCCTCGACCAGCTGACCCCTCCACTGAATCTTCACAGAATCAATATTCATCGACCTCGGCTTTCGAACCTGCCTATCCAGGATCGCCACCAGCTCCTCAACATAAGATAAATCCTTGTCCAACTGGACTGAGCTGAAATCTAATATGTGAGATGGATCACCGTGATACTTCCGAAGCATAGAAACATGGAATACTGGATGAACTCCTGCTAGACTGGGAGGCAAGGCAAGCTCATAATCAACCTCCCCAACGCGTCGCAACACCTCAAATGGGCCGATAAACCTCGGGCTCAGCTTGCCCTACTTTCCGAACCTCATTACACCCTTCATGGGTGACACTCGAAGTAGGACCCGCTCTCCAATCATGAATGGAAAATCGCGAACCTTCCGATCTGTATAACTCTTCTGTCTAGACTGGGCTATACGTAGTCTATCTTGAATCACCTTAACCTTCTCCAGAGCATCCTGAACCAAGTCTATACCCAATAATCTAGCTTCGCCCAGCTCAAACCAACCCACTGGAGACCTATACCGCCTACCATACCGAGCCTTATACGGTGCCATCTGGATGTTCGAGTGATAACTGTTGTTGTAGGCACATTTTGCTAGTGGCAAGAACTGATCCCACGAACCCCCAAACTCCATCACACACGCACAGAGCATATCCTCTAATATTTGAATAGTGCGCTCGCACTGTCCGTCCGTCTGAGGGTGAAATATTGTGCTCAACTCCACTCGAGTACCCAACTCATATTGTACGGCCCTCTAGAACCGTGATGTAAACTACGTACCTCGGTCAAAGATGATAGATACTGGTACGCCATAAAGCCTGATGATATCGCGGATATACACTCGAGCTAGGTGCTCGGAAGAATAGGTAGTCATCACAGGAATGAAATGAGTTGGCTTGGTCAGCCTATCCACAATCACCCAAACTGCATCAAACTTCCGCTGAGTCCATGGAAGCCCAACAACGAAATCCATAGTGATCTGCTCCTCTTTCCACTCCGGAATCTCTAATTTCTGGAGCAACTCACCTGGCCGATGATGCTCATACTTCACCTACTAGCAATTTAGACACCGAGCTACATACTCCACTATGTCTTTCTTCATTCTCCTCCACCAGTAATGCTTCCTCAAGTATTGATACATCTTCGCAGCACCAGTATGAATGGAATACCACTAGCTATGAGCCTCCTGAAGAATCAACTCTCGCAAACTATCTACATTGGGTACACATAGCCTGCCCGGTATCTTCAATGCACCATCATCCCCAATAGTGATCTCCTTAGCATCACCGTGCTGGACCGTGTCCTTAAGGACAAGCAGATGGGGGTCATTATACTGACGCTCCCTAATACGATCATAAAGAGAAGACCGAGAGACCACACAAGCCAATAATCGACTCAGGTCAGAAATATCCAACCTAACAAACTGACTGGCTAAGGCTTGAACATCCAATGCCAATGGCCTCTCTGCTGCTAGAAGATATGCTAAGCTCCCCAAACTCTCCGTCCTGCGACTCAAGGCATTGGCCACCACATTAGCCTTACTGGGATAGTACAAAATGATGATATCATAGTCCTTAAGAAGATCCAACCACCTCCGCTAACACAAGTTTAGATCCTTCTATTTGAACAGACACTGCAAACTCTGGTGCTCAGTGTAAATCTAACAATGGACACCGTAAAAATATTGCTGCCAGATCTTCAAGGCATGAACAATAGCTGCTAACTCAAGGTCATGGACAGGATAGTTCATTTCATGGGGCTTCAACTGGCGCAAAGCATAAGCAATTACTCTGCCCTCATGCATCAGAACACACCCAATACCGATCCGAGAAGCATCATAATACACTGTGTAAGAATCCAAAGCTGGGGTAGAACTAGAACTGGAGTTGTGGTCAAAACAATCTTGAGCTTCAGAAAGCTCTCCTCGCACTCATCCGACCACCTGAAAAGAGCACCCTTTTGGGTCAATTTGGTCAAGGGTGATGCGATAGATGAGAAATCCTCTACAAAACAACAATAATAACCATCCAAACCAAGAAAACTCCGAATCTCCGTGGCTGAGGACAGTCTGGGCCAACTCCGAACCGCCTTTATCTTCTTCAGATCTACCTGAATACCTCACTAGACACCACGTGCCCCAAGAACGCCACTGAACTGAGCCAAAACTCACACTTGGAAAACTTTGCATAAAGCTTCTCCTTACTCAACCGCTGCAACACGATCCGCAAATACTGGGCATACTCTTCCTAGCTACGAGAGTATATGAGGATATCATCAATAAATACAATAACGAATGAGTCAAGTTAAGGCTAAAACGCATTGTTCATCAGATGCATGAACGTTGCTGGGGCGTTGGTCAGCCCAAAAGACATCACAAGGAACTCATAATGACCATAACGGGTCCTGAAAGCTGTCTTAAGAATGTCCGAGTCTTGAATCTTCAACTGGTGATATCCTAACCTCAAAGCAATCTTGGAGAACATCCTCGCTCCCTGAAGCTGGTCAAATAGATCATCAATACACGGCAAAGGATACTTGTTCTTGATTGTAACTTTGTTCAACTGCCTATAATCAATACACATCCTCATAGTGCCATCCTTCGTCTTTAGAAATAGAACTGGTGCACCCCAAGGTGACATGCTAGGACGAATAAACCCCTTATCAAGGATTTCCTGAAGTTTCTTCTTCAATTCCTTCAACTCCATCGGTGCCATACGATACGGTGTAATAGAAATGGACTGAGTACTCGACACCAAATCAATATAGAAGTCAATATCCCTGTCAAGTGGCATGCCCGACAGGTCTGCAGGAAACACATCCGAAATCGCACCACCGAAAAAGAATCAATAGCAGGGGTCTCTGCACTAACATCCCTCACAAAGGCTAGATAAGATAGATAACCCTTCTCAGCCATCCGCTGAGCCTTCAAGTATGAAATCACTCTACTGGGAACAAAGTCTATAGAGCCGCTCCACTCAACACTCGACAACCCCGGCATCGACTATGTCACGGTCTTAGCTTGACAATCCAGAATAGCATAACATGGAAACAACCAGTCCATACCCAAGATGACATCAAAATCAACCATACTAAGTAACAAGAGGTTAACTTTGGTCTCCAATCCCCCAATAGTCACTATACACGACCGGTATACCCGGTCCAGAATAATAGTATCGCCCACCGGCGTAGATATATGAATAGATGAAACTAGACTCATGGGGAATATCCAGATAATGAGCAAAATACAATGACACATATGAATAAGTAGAACTAGGGTCAAATAATACAGAGGCATCCTTGTGGAAGACTGAGACAATACATGTGATCACTACATCGGAAGCAATGGCATCTGGTCTGGCGGGAAGAGCATAGAATCAGGTCTGACTGCCACCTGATCGGCCTCCCCCTCTAGGTCTACCTCTAGATGACTAGGCCCCACCCCGAGCTGGCTGAGCGGGTGGTGTAGTAACTGGTGCAGAAGATGCAGCCTGACTCATCTGTTATGCTGGACCTCCCTGACGACGAGGAACGAACTTCTCCAGGAAGATAACGGAGAACTGCTGCCATGTAAGGGGTGTTGCGCCGACCGGCCTACGCCTCTCGTAAGCCTCCCACCAACTGAAGGCAGCCCAGAGAACTGAAAAGTAGTGAACGAGACCCCACTGTTCTCTAGAATACCTGTTGTACGGAGTATCCTCTGGCACTTATCCAAGAAGCCCTGTGCATCTTGTCCCCCTGTACCACTGAAAAATGGAGGCTGGAGTCTTCCAAACCTCTCCAATCTACGCTGCTCTTCATCAGGCATGACAGGAACCACATAGTCCTAAACGGCTACAACAGGCTGGGCTGGTGGAACCCCCGGTGTTTGGAGTCCCTGTACCACCTTCTCTGGTGTGCGGGAGCTAGGAGTCTAAGCACCTCCCCCGGCCTGAGAAGTGGCTGCTGCGGCCAGAACAGAGACCGCCCGAGCAAGACTGGTGCATGCAGTCAGAATCTGAGCTAAGGCCTCCTGAAGGCCTGGAATCACAATGGGCACGGGTGGTGCCTGAGCTGGTCCACAGGCTCATCCATAACTGGAGCCTGCTCCTGAACTAAGGCAACTGGTGTATCTGTAGGTGCTGCCCTAGCTATTGTGTGAGCTGCACCTCTGCCCCTATCGCGGCCCATACCGCGACCTCAGCCTCTCGCGGCCGATTGGTGGTACTGGTGGCTGCCCATCCTGTCCAGTAGTACGCGTCTTCACCATCTGTGAGAGAATTAGAACAACAGAAATTTAGTTACCAGAATCAAAAGATTGGCACGACAAGAATTCAAGAATGTGAAGTTTCCTAAGGGTTCAACATCCTCTCGAAGATAAGTACAGACGTCTCCGTACCGATCAGCAAGACTCTACTAAAGCTGCTCATGACTCGTGAGACCTATGTAACCTAGGCTCTGATATCAACCTATCACGACCCAAATCCTAACCTGTCGTGATGGCGCCTATCGATGGTTCTAGGCAAGCCGTCATTTCCAAATACTCCAAATAGTTAACAGAAAAATAAATCAAGACATTTGAAACAGGCAAGGTTTTCATAAACAGGGGGTAAAACCCAAACCACGGGTGCGAAAATAGCTCCCAATATCGGGGTGTCACTAATCCATGGGCATCTATACATAATCAGTCTAAAAATGAAACGACTATAACAGTTTGGATCCAACTGGGAACACCATGCAGCTACCTCGATATCTCCAGCGGTCAGCTACGCAAAATATTAACACTCTCCACGTCCAAAAACTCCGGGATCTACACAGAAAGTGCAGGGTGTAGCGTGAGTACAACCAACTTAGTAAGTAACAATAATAAATAAGGAACTGAAAGATAGTGACGAGTTACACAATTATAATACATTTTCAGTAGTCTCAACAAGAAAAGTAGACATACTTTCAAATCCAGCAAATTAAGTCAAATCAGGTTATTCGTGCCAAATTCAATTAAAAACCAGATAAAAGTATCCTTCAGAAGTTTTCTAAAATCAGCGATATATGGCAACTATGTGCAACAACAATGAAATCATATACAACCTCTCAGGGCAACAATCACTCAGTCCTCCCATTAACTCCAACCTCACAATCACTCATTCCTCACAGCCACTCATTCCTCACAGTTTCTCAGCACTGGTCACTCACATTCAGTAGGTACCTACGCTCACTGGGGGTGTGTACAGACTTCGGAGGGGCTCCTTCAGTCCAAGCGCTATATCAAGCCAAATCATGGCATAAATCAATAAAAACATGTTGTGGCGTGCAGCTCGATCCCATAAATATCCTCACAATCAGGCCCGCGGCCTCACACAGTCAGCAATCTCTCCAGTCTCGTGGGCTCTCAAAAATCACGAAAATCAGCCCAAACAACAATAATATGATGTATCAACAAGAATAATAGATATTGAGATATGATATGCGAATAACACTAAGACTGAATACAAATAGCATTTAGCAGGTAATCCAACAACACGGCCTCTGTGGGTCCTAACAATACTAACACATAGCCTAATTATGGTCTCTAACCTCATTCACACTCAAATTTTTGTAACACATGAAGAACATATAGTTAAAAACAAGTTTATTCAACTTCTCTATTTCACGGAATGGACCAAGTCACAATTCCCACGGTGCACCCTCACACGCCCGTCACCTAGCATGTGCGTCACTCCAAATCAATCATATAACGGCAAAGTCTGAGGTCTCATACCCTCAAGACTAGATTTAAAACTGTTACCTACCTCAATCAGAGCAAAACTCTACTCCAATATGCCTTTGCCTCGCGAATCGGCCTCCAAACGTCTCGAATCTAGCCACAAGCAGTACAATACAATCAATACGGACTAAATGAATCAACTCCATAAGAAAAAAACTAAATTATAAGCCAAAATTCATAATTGGTCAAAAGCCGGCCCCGAGACCACGTCTCGAAATCCGACAAAAGTCACAAAACCCAAAATTCCATTCACTCACGAGTCTAACCATGCCAAAATTATCCAAATCCGACATCAAATGGCCATTCAATTCCCCAAAATTAACTCTCCAAATCCCTAGCCTCAAACCCGCAAATTTCACCTTAACACCACACAATCTAAGTGGCAACAACAATGGGGAACAAGATTATTGATCAAAAACGAGTACAAGAAGCTTACCTCATAAATCCCCTCGAAACTCCTCTCCAAAATTGCTCAAGTTCGAGTTCAAAATGTTGAAATGAGACTAAAATCGCGAACCCTTGTTTTTGAACATTCTGCCCAGGCTTTTTGCACCTGCGGCCACTTATCCGTACCTGCGGAACCGCTTCTGTGGTTATTACTCCACTTCTGCGAAAACCACTTAAGTCACTAGGCTCGCACCTGCGGAGGCGCTTGTGCGGCCCTTTGTCCGCTTCTGCGGAAATAACCAAACCTTCAAACTTCGCACCTGTGCCGTTCTCGCCGCATCTGCGTCCTCGCACGTGCGAAGAAACATTGCACATGCGACCACTGCCTTCTCCACCTAGCCCACTTCTGCGTCTCTCTTTTCCCGCTTCTACAGGCTCATTCCTGCGGTGCCCACTCCGCAGGTGCGGTTACACCAGTAGCAGCAATACTTCAGCTGCTTCACCAACACGAAACCAAGTCCGTTGACCACCCGAAATCCACCCGAGGCCCTTGGGACCTCAACCAAACATACTAAAAAGTCCTAAATTATGATACGAACTTAGTCGGATCCTCAATTCACCTCAAACAACATCAAAAACATGAATTTCTCACGGATTCAAGCCTAATGAACTTTGAAATTTCCAAATTCTACAAACGATGCCGAAACCTATTAAATCACGTCCGATTTACCTCAAATTTTGCACACGAGTCAAAAATGACCCCACGAATCTACTGCAACTTCTGGAATCGGAATCTGACCCAGATATCAAAAAGTCAACCCCCGGTCAAACTTCTCAAAAATTTGACTTTCGCCATTTCATGTTTAATTCTACTCCCGACTTCCAAATCACAATCCGGACACGCTCCTAAGTTCATAATCACCCAACGAAGCTAACGGAACCATCAAAATTCTAATCTGAGGTCATTTACACATAAGCTGACATCCGGTCGAGTTTTCCACCTTAAGATTTCAATTATGAGACTAAGTGTCTCAATTCATTTTGAAATCACTCCGAACCTGAACCAACTAATCTGGTAAGTCATATAGTAGCTATAGAACATAAAAGAGGCAGAAAATGGGGAAACGGGACTACAACTCTCGAAACGACTGGCCGGGTCGTTACAAAGGGTGAGAGATGTGAATTGGTGGGCAGTTTTTAGCCAAAACAAATAGGATCATGGGTGTTCTTATTTGTTAAGGTAAAGAGTAGTCTTTTAAAGTTTGATAACAAACTTTATCCATTTCACGTAACTTACTTCATTTTGTTTCTTCTTCTTTTTCTTTATTTTTTTATTTTAAAAGATAATTAAATTATGAAGATAAGAAGATTGACTAACATTTCTTACAATATATAAAAAAACTAAATATTTACATGTACTTTAAATGTCACCAAAAATATACTAAAGTTAACTAATATATTATAATTCTAATTAAAAAAATTATATATTTTTATAAATTTCCTTTTTCTCTTTACAAATAGAAAGAAAATATGTAATCTAGGAATGTATTGATGTGTGTGTGTGTATATATATATATAT
>AWOL01S0005160.1:225267-237722 GCA_000715115.1 Nicotiana otophora
TTTTTATCTTTCTTTTCTATTAGAATGGAAAAATAGCTGCACCTCCCTATTCAAGATCTCTTTGTAATAAAATTCCTAGATTTTGTACTCGCTTTGCTTACTTGATCACATAGACTAATCCATATAATGTAAGTTTGGTCGGAACCCATAGTTGTGGACCTCGAGGAGTGCCTAACACCTTCTCTTTGAGGTAACTTGAGTCCTTACTCGATCTTTGGTGGCGTTGACTAGTTAAAATAGAGTTATTTGCAAATAGGTGCCCTAACGCACCTTAAAAATCGTTAGGTGGCGACTCTCCTCTTTTAATACCTCCTTACAAGACTTGTCACATGTCTAAGCCCTATTTTGCGAGAAAATGGGGTGCGATAATAGGGAGATTGATGAAGATGTTACGTATCGTATCGGAATAGGATGGATGAAGTGAAGGCTCATTTCCAGTGTCTTGTGTGATGCAAATGTGCCGCTAAGACTTAAAGTTAAGTTCTACAAGGTTGTAGTTAGACCGACTATGTTGTATGGAGAAGAGTGTTGGCCGATCAAGAACTCTCATACCTAGAAGCTAAAAGTAGCTGAGATGACGACATTGGGGTGGATGTATGGCATACCCGGTTGGATAAGATTAGGATTGCAGTTATTTGGGAAAAGGTGGGAGTGGACTCTATGGAGGATAAGATACAGGAGGCGAGGTTGAAATAGTTTGGGCATGTTAAGAGGAGAAGTATAGAAGCCCTAGTTAGAAGGTGTGTGCGGTTAGCCTCGGTGGGCAGTATGAGGGGTAGAGTAGGCCTAAGAAGTCTTAGGGAGAAGTTATTAGGCGGGACATGATGCACCCGGAGATGATTGAGGACATGGCTCTAGATATGAGGGTGTGGAGGTCAAAGATTAGGGTAGAAGGTTAGTAGGTAATCGAGCAATTCTCTTTTTCTTACTCAGTTTGCTAGCATTAGTGTTAGTAAGTTATATTTTATTCATAGATGGCTATTATTACCTAGAGTTTGACAGCATTCTTGGATTCGATTGTCTTTCATCTTGCTGTTATTCCTACTTGTTGTAATTACCTTATCTTTTTCAGTCGTTCTCTAGCCGAGGGTCTATCGGAAACAACATCTCTGTCATGTGTTGATAATAAGATGAGGCTTGTGGTACTCTAGGATGCTACTATGGAATGTCGTACCCAATATTGACAATACAAATGAGGCTTGTGGTGCTCTGAGATGCTACTAGGGAATGTCGTACCCTATGTTGGCAGAAAGTAATGCAGCAAGGGGATTTAGTACCCTATGTTGGCAATAAGATGAGGCTCGTGAAACTCTAGGACGATACTAGGGAATGTCGTATCCTACATTGGGTGAAAGTAATGCAGCCAGGGGATGTAGTACCCTATGTTAGTAATAAGATGAGGCTCGTGGCACTCTGGGATGCTACTGGGGAATGTCGTACCCTATGTTGGTAATAAACTGAGGCTCGTAGCGATCTGAGATGCTACTAGAGAATGTCGTACCCTATGTTGGCAATAAATGAGGCTCCTGGCTCTCTGAGATACTAGTCGCACCCTATGTTGGCAATAAACTGAGGCTCGTGGCGCTATGAGATGCTACTAAGGAATGATGTACCCTATGTTGGCAATAAAGTGAGGCTCGTGGCGCTCAGAGATGCTACTAGGGAATTTCGTACCCTATGTTAGCAATACATTGAGGCTCGTGGCGCTCAAAGATGCTACTAGGGAATGTACCCTATGTTGGCAATAAACTGAGCCTCGTAGCTCTCTGAGATGCTACTAGGGAATCTCGTACCCTATGTTAGCAATAAAATAAGGCTCGTGGTGCACTGAGATGCTACTGGAGAATGTCCTACCCTATATTGGCAATAAACTGAGGCTTGTGGCGCTCTGAGATGCTACTAGGGAATGTCGTACCCTATGTTTGCAATAAGATGAGGCTCTCTGAGATGCTACTAGGGAATGTTGTATCCTATGTAGGCAGAAAATAATGCGACCAGGAGATGTAATACACTATGTTGAAGATAGGGTATTGATTCCCTTTAATGAAACTAAAAATAACATGATTACATGTATTGGAAGAAAATCAAGGATTTGAGAACTTCACTTGGTGGTGTTCGTCTTTTCACGAACTGTTTCCTAAAATTGTTCTGTTCCTGTTCTGAACAAAGAAAGATTCGTTAGTTTTAAAATGGTGGTCAGTTTTTGGCCTTGATTTCTTGGGCAACTTGACCTTGCGTCCATTACACTTGTTAGAAAAACTGACTCCATTGATGGTCGTACAAATTGCCGGGAGATTCTATCTTTACATTTTGGAGATCTTATTTCTCAACATCAAAACCTGACTATTTTGTGCCTATCACCATTTGTGTTTATGGTGCAAACAACCTTGCTCTCAAAACAACTTTTAACTGGGTAACTTTTGTTGACCCTTGAAACATTGTCAGTCCTTCAAGCTTTTTGCTCGTCTGGAAAAATCAAAGATGGCTTTATGCCTTTGCCCATAAGGTTTATGCCCAGCAATGTTTGCTTTATATAACGGGGAAACCGTAACCAATTTTGCGGCCTTTTCTTTGCTTTGCTTTGACAAAATTAGACTGAAAGGGACTCAAATATGTAATGCGAAAAATAAGAAGGTGAACTAATAGGTATTACAACTTAATCAAGAAGTGTCCCTTTCAGAGGAAAAAATAAGAAAGGACTTACTTGGAGGAATATGCTGACTTCAATGAACATGACATGCACTTTGGATTGGATGCCCGATCCTTTTGAACAGTCTAATTCTCGAAATCTATTGTAAACTTCACTTTGAAACTGAGTTCTTTTTCCTAACCATGCTTGTGCCGCGATATATGAAGACCTAAATCGATCAATGATGCCCTTTGTGGGTTTTCACCAACTGACCTCTCTCATTTGTCTTTCTCTCAACTCACCATTGCCTTATAGTGCTTGTGAGGGTTTTTACCAATAAGACTTTCTCATTTTATTTTTCTCTGTTTACAATGGCTGAGGCATCACCTGTAGTATACTGACTTAGCATTCTCAAAATTTGATCAAAAAGTCTTAGCAGGGAAATGTAAAAAGAACTATTCAACTGAATTACAACTTTTGGAACCATTTTGACGGAACAACCGTCAAAAATAAAATCATGCCCCAGTTTCTTTGAATACTAAGGAAATGTAGATTTTTATTTTTGTGTGACCGAACCCCTGAGTGAGACTGGCTACGTATCCTTTCGGAATCAGGTCAGACGTAGTTCAATTTACATGAACTTATTTGATTTTTATTTGTTTATTTTTGATTAAGTACATTGGTTCCGAAAGAGGGGAAAATAAAGAAATATAAACAAGGACTCAAAGGGCTAACTAGGGTTGACCAGTATTTGGGTAGCGAGAATGATAGCCTTTCATCATCCCAACCTGAGAATTCTAAGTATAAAAATGCCCCAACAGAGGCATGTCGGACATAGTATTTCTTGACCGCATCCGCGTTGACGGATATATCTGTCACATTTCCTTCTATATCTACCAAGTGTAGAGCTCCTTCTGACAATACTCTTTTGACGAGGTAAGGACCTTGCCAATTTGGGGCAAACTTTCCTTTTGCTTCTTCCTGGTGCGGAAAGATACATTTCAAAACAAGTTGTCCTACCTCGAAAAGTCTTAGGCGTACTTTCTTATTATGAATGCGTGCCATTATTTGTTGGTATAACTGACCAAAACAAACTGCCGCCAAACGATTTTTCTCAATCAAACCCAAATGTTCCAATCGAGACTTGACCTAGTCACTGTCCTCGATCCCCGCTTCAATAATGATTCGGAGAGAGGGAATCTCATCTTCAGCATGTATGACCGTTTTAGTGCCATCAACCAACAAGTAGGGCGTTGTGCCAACTAATGTACGAACAGTTGTCCGGTATCCCAAAAGATCAAAAGCCAGTTTCTCGTGCCATTGTCTAGACCCTTAGACTATCTTCCTATGAATCTTCTTGATGTTCTTAATAGCTCCATTATCTTTGGGCTGGCAAGGAATAGAATTGTGATGCTCGGTTTTAAATTGTTCACATACCTCCTTCATCAGATGACTATTCAAATAGCAACACTATATGCGATAATGATTTTTGGAATACCGAAATGACAGATGATGTTTGAGTGAACAAAGTCTACTACTGCTTTCTTGGTAACTGCTTTTAATGAAATAGCTTACACCCATTTGGTGAAGTAATCAATTGCAACCAAAATGAATATGTTCCCATTTGAAGCTTTTGATCGATTGGGCCAATGACCTCCATTACCCAAGCAACAAAAGGCCAAGGAGATGACATAGGATACAACTCTAAAGGAGGTGAGTGAATCAAGTCACTGTGAATCTAACACTGGTGGCACTTGCGAACAAAACAAAAACAATCTCGCTCCATAGTAAGCCAATAATATCCTGCCCGAAGGATTTTCTTTGCTAGAACATATCCATTCATGTGCGGACCACATACTTTTGAATTCACTTCATTCACAATCATTTCAACTTATTTGGCATCCACACATCTCAACAAATTCAAATACAAAGTCCTTTTGTGTAACGACCTGACTTGTTGCTTTAAGAATTAATGCCTCGTTCAGTGACTTAAGGTCTCAAGCAACTTTGTAATAAGTATTATGACCCGCAGGTGTGGTCGAGTTTGATTTTTGGAAGATTCAGAATTTAATTAAAAGAACAATTCTTATTTAAGAAGCTTAAAAGAAATGAGTTGATCGGGGAGTTGACTTTTTGATATTGGGGCCAAAATCCGATTCTAAAAATTTGAATACCTACATTATGTCATTTATAACTTGTGTGCAAAATTTGAAGTCATTCCGGATTAATTTGATACGTTTCGATGCAAACCATAAAAGTTGGGAGATTCGAAAACTCATAATTCGATTCGAGGCGCGATTCATAATTTTGACGTTATTTGACAAGATTTGAACCCTTCATTAAGTTTGTGTTGCATTTTGGGATATGTTGGTATATTTGGTTGAGGTCCCGAGGGGCTTGGGTGTACTGTTGGATCATTGGTTGAGAGATTAGTAAAGTTAAAAAATTTGGGAGTTTTACCATGGTCAATATCGGGTAAAGACAATCTCTTTTCAGTATTTTGAGTGCGTGAGCAGGTCCGTATCATATTTTATGATTGAAATTCATATATGGTTTGTGTCCGGGAGGTTCCGGATGAGTCTCGGGGTGAGTTTTGAGCGAGACCGGGCATTTCGGTACTCTAATAATGTTCTGGCACTTTTGGGGGCGTGGACCGTGCATTTTAAGGTGCTGAGGCAAAGGAGAGGTGAGGACCGCACAAAACCATGCGGACCGCAGTAGAAAAGTGCGGACCTCAGAGTAGGGTGCAGACCGCACAATTCTGTCCGCGGCCGCACTCTACGGAGTTCTACAGATTCGCCGGTTCGACTTCGGAAGCTTATATCGTTTGATCCACAAGGCATTTTGAGATGATTCGAAAACGAAGGTTGTAGCCTTCGTGTCTAGTTTCCAGAAAGGTAAAGACGTCATAAATTTGAGATCTGTAGAGAAGGTTATGGCCAAAATACTAAAGCCTGGAAGTGCAGCCGCGCCATTTTTGTTCGTACCGCGCATTGGAAGTTCAGAGGATGTACTATATATCCGAGGTTTAGGTTATTATTTTATTTTTCGAGTGGGAGCTCGGTTTGAGATGATTTTTCGTGGGTTTTTCAAGAAATTCATTGGGGTAAGTGATTCTAACTCGGATTTGGTTATTATACATGAATATATCACTGATTTCATCATTTAATTAGTACTTTGAGATGGAAATTTGGGTAAATTGTAGAAACTTCATAAACAACAAATTTAAGATTTGGAGGTCGATTTGTTATTGGAATTCGATAAAATTGGTATGGTTGAACTCGTATCAGAATGGGTGTTCGGATTTCATGAAAATTTTATCGGGTTCCGAGAAGCAATCCCCACGTTGACTTTTGTTGACTTTTTAGAATAAATTTTTAAGTCGACGTATTATTATCCGGAATTATTTTCGATGAATTTTAATGAAGTTATACAACTGAGTTGAATAGATTTGAGTGGTCCGGAAGCCAATTCAAGCAAGAAAGCGATGTTGGAATATCAGCATAACTTCTAAAAGGTAAGTGTCTTGCTTAACCTTGAATGGAGGAAATACCCCTTAGGCATTAAGTATTATGTGCAAATTGTGTAATTGAAAGTCATGTATGCGAGGTGACGAGTACGTACTTGGTTTATATGTACAAATTTCGTTGATTAAAATCCTTAGACACCCTTAGTTATTAAGTTGGAAATTATTGGCACTTATTAAATCTTCTATTTGTCATGCCTAGATTCTTGTTTGTTGAAATTATTTTTATATGATGATTTGGTGTGATTGCCACCTTGAATTTATGTGAAATATTATTTTGTTGAGTTATTCACTCCCCGATATTTTTATTAAGATTTTTGTGCACATTATGGTCGAGTCATGGGCTCTTTATTGTGGAAAATGATGTATTATTTATTTATGTGGCAAGTTAAAATATTTGAGCACTTGATGTGCAATTTGTGATATGTTGTAATATTTGAGTATTTGATGTGCAGTTGTTGAAAGCATATTTACTTTGGGACTACGGAACGGTATTCCGGGAGATCCCCCTGTCCTGCATATTTAATTTGGGACTACGAAACGGTATTCCGGGAGATCCCCCTGTCCTGCATATTTACAGTGGGACTACGGAACAGTATTCCAGGAGATCACCCTGTCCTGTATATTTACTTTGGAACTACGGAACGGTATTCTAGGAGATCCCCCTGCCCTGCATATTTACTTTTGGGACTACGAGGCGGTACCTAGGGAGATCCCCCTGTCTTGCATATTTAGTTCTGGGACTACGTGGCGGTACCTCAGGAGTACCCTTTTGTTGATATTTTTCTGCACTTGCCTTTGGTTATTTTATTTTTTCGTGATATGTAAATTCTTGTGTTCTTCCGTGATGTGTTATTTGATTTTATTATGTGTTTTGTATTCCTTGTTCTATTGTGTTGGCTTTGGCTCTTTGAATAAGACTCTACGGATTTGTGTTTATGGTTTTTACTGGTTTACGAGAATTGAGTTATTTCGAATAAAAGAAATTACTATTATGTTTTAATTTAATAAATTTTACATNGTTTTTACTGGTTTTCGAGAGTTGAGTTGTTTCGAATAAAAGAAATTGCTATTATGTTTTAATTTAATAAATTTTACATCCAAATTATTAGTCATCGGATGCTTCATTTTAATTGAAATATCATTTTCTTCACCCAAATGATTTCTAAAATAAATTCATTCCTTTGTTGATTTCTTACTTGATTTAAAGCTTTTAACCTTACTTTAATGAAAATAAATTGATCCTGCAGATCTTATATAAATTGATATTTTGACACGTGAGTTGTCTGTGTGATAGTGATATAAATATGGGCACGAGGTGACGTGAAAAAATATGAAAGTGGGCTGAGACCCGTAATTTTATTATTGTGAAATGAGGTGTCACATGGTGACTTTTACTTGAAAATATATTTATTGGAAAGNTGAATTGTCTGTGCGGTTGTGATAGAGAAATTGGCACGAAGTGCCGTGGAAATATGAAAGTGGGCTGAGACCCGTAATTTTATTATTGTGAAATGAGGTGTCACATGGTGACTTTTACTTGAAAATATATTTATTGGAAAGTATTATATCCTGAAGATTATTATTTGAAAAACATATAGACG
Organism: Nicotiana otophora; assembly: GCA_000715115.1. Classification (NCBI taxonomy): domain Eukaryota; kingdom Viridiplantae; phylum Streptophyta; class Magnoliopsida; order Solanales; family Solanaceae; genus Nicotiana; species Nicotiana otophora. The sequence continues at coordinate 233,027 of AWOL01S0005160.1, forward strand.
AAAGAATTTATATTTAAAGGACTTGATTAATTGGTTGTACTTGTGTTCCTTATTCGTCTGAGCAATGATTATGATGTTCTTGTAGCATTGTTGTTATATCACTGGTTGATTTTGTTATTATCATTGCTAGTTATTTTTCAGCATTATTTTGTATACTATATTGCATAGGTAATTAGACTAGTGAGTGTCTTGACTGTACGTCGTCTCTACTTCACTGAGGTTAGTCTTGATACTTACTAGGTACTGACTGTGGTGTACTCATACTACACTTCTGCATATTTTTGTGCAGAGCCAGGTATTGGAGGTATCGAACCCGGACAGAGTTAGAGTGTGAACGCAAGGATTCAAGGTAGAGCTGCTTGGTCGTCGTAGTCCCTTGGAGTCTGTTAATTTCATTGTACTGTTAAATTTTTAATCAAACAGTATTATATATTTGGTCCTCGTGATCATTCCATGTATCCAGCTAGAGTTCGTGACTCAGTACTACCAGTCTTAGGAGGTTGTATATTCTTATTTGTTCCGCTGTTAGTTTTGATTACTTATTTTTTTAAAATAAAATGGCTTCAAAAATGTAATTGAAATCGACTTACCTAGTATTAGCGACTAGGTGCCATCACGATGCATGTGGCGGGATTTTGGGTCGTGACATTTTGTATAGGATTTCCCCACTCAAAAGGAAACCATTACAGAGTCGCCTAATAGTTCTCTTTTGATCCCTATTAGAATGTTCTGGATATTCTCTTATTTTCAGAAACTGTTTAATATCACGGTACCATGGTTCACTATCCAGTTCTAATTCAATTATGTTGCAATAACCATGTTGAACCCGAATTTGAATTTCTAATAGGTCAATGTGAGTATTACCCAGATATGGAAGCATTAAGGCCAGGGTGGCCAAGGCATCAACTAATTCATTGTGAAACTTGGATATGTGCCTAAACTCAGATAGATTTGAACCTGTTGCTAAGATCTTCCACACATTGTCTATATGGAACGAGCTTGATGTATCGAGTCTTCCAATCATAATGAGCCTGCAGAATAAGCAAATTTAAATCTCTCATCACCAACAGTTCATGGACATTTAGATTTATTACCATGTTCAGACCCATGATACAAGCTTTATATTATACCGTGTTATTGATGCAGAAGAAATGAAGTCATGCCATGGCAGGGTAATGTTGCCCAGTAGGTGATACAAGAATTGTCCCAATCTCTACGCCTTTGATGTTGACAGCCCCATCAAAGTATAGTTCCCAAATTTGACTGTCATCTTAGACTACTTCTTCAACTAAATTAACCTCTTCATCTGGGAAGTATGTGTTCAAAGATTCATACACATCGTCAACTATGTTTTTTGCTAGATGATCAGCCAAAGCTTGTGCCTTCATGGCAGTATGGGTGACATAAACAATATCAAACTCTGTGAGCAAGATTTTCCACTTTGCCAATCTGCTAGTTGGCATCAGTTTCTAAAAGATGTACTTCAGGGGATCCATTCTAGATATGAGGTAAGTTTTATAGGCCAAATATGCCAAAGTTTCTGGGCGATCCAGGTTAAGGCGCAACATGTCCTTTCCAAAAGAGTGTATTTGGCCTCATATGTGGTAAACCTTTTGCTCAAATAATAGATTGCTTGTTCCTTTTTGCATGTGGCATTATGTTGACCCAGAACACATCCAAAAGAACTATCCATTACTGAAAGATTTAAAAACAAAGGCCTACCAGGTTCCAGTGGGACCAAAACGGTGGATTTGACAAATATTCCTTAATCTTATCAAAAGCTTCTTGGCGCCCAGCTGTCTATTTGATAGCGACATTCATTTTCAACTACTTGAACATAGGCTCACATGTGGTTGTAAGTTGCGCGATAAACCTGCTGATGTACTTCAACCTCCCCAGTAAACTCATGACTTCTGTTTTATTCTTTGGGGGAGGCAGCTCTCGAATGGTCTTTATCTTGGAGAGATCTAAATCAATGCCTCTTCGACTAACTATAAAACCCAAGAGCTTCCTAGAAGGAACTCCAAATGAACATTTGGCTGGTTTGAGTTTGATATTGTACCTTCGTAGCCTTTCAAAGAACTTTTCAAGTCTTGCACATGATCAGCTTGTGTTCTGGACTTAATGATCACATTATCAACATACACTTCAATCTCTTTATGCATCATGTCATAGAATATGGTAGTCATGGACCTCATGTAAGTTGCCCCTGCATTATTCAAACCAAATGGCATAACCCTATAATAATAAGTCCCCCATGGAGTGGTGAAGGTGATCTTTTATACATCTTCTTCATCCATCAGAATTTGGTGATACCCGGCATAACAATCCACAAAAGATTAGACCTCATGTTTAGCACAATTGTTAACAAGGCTATGAATATTGGGTAAGGGAAAGTTGTCCTTTGAACTTGCTTTGTTTAAATCCCTATAGTTAACACAAACTCTGATTTTCCCATCCTTCTTTGGCATTGGCACAACATTTGATAACCATGTAGTATACTGGACGACCCTGATCACATTTGCACTTAGTTGCTTCGTGATTTCTTCTTTACTTTTATCACTCATGTATGTCTTAAACTTCTTTTGTTTTTGCTGGATTGGTGGAAAATTAGGATATGTGGGAAGCTTATGAACCACAACATCGACACTCAAACCCGGCATGTCATCATACGACAAAGGAAATACATCTTTGTACTCGAGCAAAAATTGAATTATGGCATCTCTAGTCTTTTGTTTAGTATGAATGCTTATCTTTGTTTCTCTGGTTTCTTCAAGACTTCCCAGATTAATTGCCTCAGTTTCATTTAAATGAGGCTTAGGCTTATTCTGAAATTGATCCAATTCCCTTTTTATTTCATTAAAAGCCTCATCTTCATCATACTCAACTTTTTGATTCATTATTTCGAAATTAGACAACTTTTTAAGATATGGGCGTGAATTTCGCATGCATGTCATATTTTTAAAGCCTGCATTAACGAAACTGAAAATGATAAGAAATTAACAAAAAATAGGGAAAGGAAAAGACAAAATTTTACTATAAAACTGGAACTGCATTTCATTGAATTTGAAAGGATAGAAGGGTTAACATCAAAGCAAAGCATTTAAACTAAAATATCTGGATTACAACCCTGAAAATTATCCAAATGCAGAAAAAGTAATAAAATAAACTACCAAGACTCCTTCCTGATGAAAAGAGGAGTTGCTTCCCAGTTGTTGAGCAAGGTATCTGGACCAATCAACTGAACACTTGCACTGCTAGGGCCCTCGCCAACTTGGACCATATTGACCTCATAGAACATCTCTTTGATACCCTGGCAAACTTCATCGATGTCATCCGGAGTAGAAATATTTTGGACTTCTTCAAATTATGGCTTGACAAAAGAGTAGGCAGTGTGAGGGATTGGTTGGAACAAATTCTAACCATTCCTTTTGCGAGCTTTGGCTTTATCTATGTCAGCTGGTGTTGGTTTAAAACCCAAGCCAAAGGTATCTTTCTTTGAAAAAGGAGCAACGGGGTACACAATTCCTTGCATAGAGGATCCTAGTCCTTTTCCTAGTTCATAGTCGCTCCTCAACATCAGCGCAGCTACCATCATAGATGTGGCTGAAAGACGGGGATGCAGAATTGGTTTTCCTTCTTCCACTTGGTCAACCTCAATCACCTCAAAAACTTGATATCTGATGGTGTCACGACCCAAACTTTCCCATCGACGGGACCGTGATGGTGCCTAACATTTCGCTTGCCAGGCAAGCCAACGTTAGAGAATCATTAAACTATTTCCTTATTTCGATTCAGTAAATATCAATAATTAACTCAAATGAAATATAATAAGTGCGGAATATCATAAAACGGTATTAATTACTACCACCCAGATCTGGAGTCATAATTCACGAACATTCTAGAAGTTACTACAAGTAATAGTCTGAAAGAAATACAACGGTCTGAATGAAAGGAAACACTAGGACATAAAAGATAGACGAGGACTTCAAGGTCTGTGAACGCCGACATATCTACCTTGAGTCTCCGGACATCGGACCAATAGCAAATCTCGATCAACCTGAGCCGGTATCAAAATCTGCATAGAAAGTGCAGAGTACATCATCAGTAAAACCGACCCCATGTACTGGTAAGTGTCGAGCCTAACCTCGACGAAGTAGTGACGAGGCTAAGGCAAGGCACCTACAATCAACCTGTACAATTTAACAGTGTATACGCAAATAACATGAATGAAGAACTAAACAGGAAATGTAGAGAGGGGAGACATACTGAGGGGAATACAAGATAAAGAACTGCAACAGAATGACCATCGGAGTAGTCAATATACCATGAATCAACAAGAATAGTGAATACAGTAAAGAAAAATACACGGCATCACCCTTCGTGCTTTTACTCTCAATGTCACCATAAAATTAATAGAAACGGCACGACATCACCCTTCATGCGTTTACTCTCATATCATGGCACGGCATCACCCTTCGTGCATTAACACTCACAATATGGCACGGCATCACCCTTTATGCATTAACACTCACAATATGGCACGGCATCCCCCTTCGTGCATTAACACTCTCCCTTACCATAATGCAATGCATAAATAACAACATGGAGATAGAATAACAAGTACAAACCTTACTTCAACATTTGGTTCCATAATATCAATCTCAACTTTGAAATAAAAACTCAATTATCACCA
>AWOL01S0005161.1:2980-14438 GCA_000715115.1 Nicotiana otophora
CATATTGGTAGCAGTTGATTGCGTCTCTAAATGGGTTGAAGTTGTGTCCCTTCCAACAAATGATGCCAAAGGAGTGACAGGCTTTCTAAAGAAAAATAGTTTCACACGTTTTGGCACTCCGAGAGCTATAATCAATGATGGTGGAACCCATTTGTGCAATAGAGCGTTCGCAAAGCAGTTAAACAAGTATGGAGTTCGCCATAAGGTTGCCACATATTACTACCCACAAACGAGCAGGCAAGTGGAAGTGTCCAATAGGGAAATCAAAAGTGTCCTGACCAAAACAGTGAATGCGACAAGGACTGATTGGGAAAAGAAGTTGGATGATGCATTATCGGCATACCACACAGCATTTAAAACTCCAATTGGTATGTCTTCATACAAGTTGGTGTTTGGAAAGCCATGCCATCTTCCGGTGGAGCTTGAGCATAAAGCCTTATGGGCACTGCGGCAGTTGAACTTGGATATGGAAACCGGAGGCACAAGTAGAGTCACAGAGCTACATGAACTCGAGGAATTCCGATTCCATGCATTCGAGAATGCAATATTTTACAAAGAAAGAATGAAGATGATGCATGATAAGCACTTTCTAGATCGCAACTTCAAACCTGGATATCAAGTGTTGTTATATAACTAGAGATTAAGATTGTTTCCGGGTAAGCTAAAATTTAGATGGTCAGGACCATTAGAGTTGTGCAAGTGTTCTCAAGTGGAGTAGTAGAAATTGAGTCCAAAGATGGAACGAATAGGTTTAAAGTGAATGAGCAAAGGCTGAAACACTACCTTGGAATGGTTGAAGAAAAAGGGGAGAAAGTTGTGATGTCTTTGGAAGAGCCTCAATATGTGAGCGAAGTGCAATCATGTAAGCATGCGTCATGTCACGACGTTAAATCAGGCGCTTCCTGGGAGGCAACCCATGGTTTTGTTGTAATAGGACGTGCCGCGACGTTAAATCAGGCGCTTCTTGGGAAGCAACCTAATATTTTTTTTCATTGTTCTTATTTTTCGTATTTGATTTTGAACGGTGAAAGTATTGACAGGTCTATTAGTATGCATGGATGAAATTGTGCGCGACGTAAGAACTCGGGGTGAAGAAATCCATCCGGAGATAGGTAAAAAGTGGCTAAAAGGGAGAAATTTCGAAGGACAAACGTGCGCGGCCGTGCACTGACCACGCACAGGCCGCGCACTTTCGGACCCCTACTGTTGCACATGTGCGGTTGCGCACTAATCGCACATTTTTCAACCTTCACTGCCCCACGTGCGCGGCCGCGCATGGACCGCGCACTGGGCGCCGTTTTTAGGTTATTTCATTAGTTAATTTTATTCGTTTTTTATTTTTTTCTATTTCTAATAACCTATGCCCACCCCCCCCCATTTATTCCTCCCCTAAAATCTGAATAAAAACAAAACAAACCCTCATCTCTCACAACAAACACACGCCCAAAACCCTTCCTTCTTCCCAATTTCAAAAGCAAATACCTACCTCCCTTTCCTCCTCTTCCCTACTCAATCACTCCCCAATCTCTATTCCTCACAAGTTTCTTCAGGTAAGTGCCATGGCTTCTATTTTCCTTTTCCTATAGTTTTTATTTTTTTTTAGTTTTTCCAATTATTTTTTCTTTTATTTTCTTCTTCTCTTTTAATTGTATGGTAATAGAAGTCATTGTTGTTATTTTCTTTGCTTTGTATTACTAAGTATACTTGTTGGTATGTGAGGATAGTGGAATTTTATTTTGTTGGGTTGGATTAGACATTGTTAAGATTGTGGTGGAATTGAGGTATAATTCGGTGTTTGGGGAATTTGGGGTGAATTTGCACATCAAGTGCTTATTTAAATGCCACAGTGAGTTCGGGAATGTAAATTGTGACCAATTGTGCCGGTGCAGTCTGAGTAACCGTTATTGGTTCACATATCCCGCCTTGTACTGATAGTGGTATTTGTTCTGTAGGTACTATGACACCCTCAAAACAAAGACGAACCACATGAGCCTCATCTAGTGGTCATGCAGGCTCGTCCCAAGCAAGGGCCTCAACCAATGTGCCTCAGTTTGATAGCAAAAGATTTATATCAAGCTCAGCCCAGGAACGTTTTAGTCAGAAGGCTCCTACGAAACCCATAATGGAACGGGGTATTGATATGGGGTTCCCTCCAAATTGATTGCCCCAATATGCAGGAGTTGATTCGACGCAGGCTGGATATTTTCTTTGAAGAACCTGAGGAGGCCAACTTGATAGTTGTACGAGAGTTCTACGCGAACTGCTCTAAACATGAGGACCATATTTGCACTGTGCAACAAAAGAGTGTTGATGCATCGACAGATTCCATTAGGAGGGCGTATTGGCTGCCAGTATTTGGTGGGGATGAGGACTATTATGATACGTATAGGCGATAAACAACCTCCTGGAACCTATTTTTCATAACAATCTGTGTGCCAAACAAAGACATAGCGTGGGTTACACCGGGGCGAAAGTTTCACTCGGCCTCACTCACCTTTGAAGGGAAGTGTCGGCTTTATATCATCAATAGTCAGCTACTGCCTTCCTCCAACACCATTGAGGTGAACGGTCCCAGAGCTGCATTGATATGGTGCTTCGTGAATGGCCACGATTTTGATGTGGCTAAGGTTATTTAAGACGAGATGTTCATCCGTTGTGCAGTGTAGAGGTATGGGTTCTTCTTCCTTTCACTAGTCACTAGATTATGCCGGGCAGCACGGGTGCCGGAGAACAAGAACGTGGATGGAAAAGTGAAAAAAGAATCAACGTTTTGGGCAGATAAAGTGACCATTAGGAAGGATCCTGTGCTACCTGGCAGAGCTAATAGCGATGAGTCTGATGCGCCAGAGGAGGGAGATGAAGTACAGGCTGAGGCTGTGGCAGAGTCACCCTATGATGACCCAAAATATCATCTTTAAATTTAATAATTAATTCTGTATTCTAAGACCTCGTAAATCACTATTTATCATTTCTCGATTTTCGTGCACAGCACGTAAAATATTCTGGAAAGTTCTTATGTGAAAAGAATGGATTAAAAGGTGAATTAGAGCTGTAGAAACTCAACTGAGTTGACTTTGGTCAATATTTTGAGCAAATCGACCCGGATAAGTGTTTTGCCGGAAGGACCGTATAGTAATTTGAGACTTGGGCGTATGCCTGGAATCAAATTTTGAGGTCCCTACCCCGAGATATGAAATTTTGATGAAACATTAAAGGTTTGAAAGCTTAATGAGTTTTAAGAATTTACTGATGTTGGATTTATTGACTCCGGGTCTGTATTTTGGTTTCGGAGCCCGGTATAGGTCCACTATAATATTTATGACTTGTCTGCCGAATTTGGTAACAAACGGAGTTGATTTGACGTGATTCGGACGTCCGGTTGTAAAAATATAAGTTTTAACTTTTTCTTGGAAACTTTCTTTGATTTGGGATCCAATTCGTAGTTTTAGGTGTTATTTGGGCAATATACATGCGAGCAAGTTCGTATAATTTTAGGACATGTTGGTATATTTGGTTAAGGTTCAGAGGGTCTCGGGTGAGTTTCGGATGGTTAACGGATCAAATTCGGACTTCGAAGAGATCTGGGAAAATTTCTGTCTTCTGGTGTAATCGCACCTGCGAGAAATTGGCCGCAGGTGCGATGCCGCAGATGCGGTCCAAGGCTCGCATATGCGAAGGTGGCTGGGCTGACTAATTTCCACAGATACGGTGTTTCACCGTAGATGCGGGACTGCAGATGCGAGAATTTTGTCCGCAAGTGCGAAAGCACTGGGCAGTGTACAAAACAGAAGGGTCCGAGAAATTTTGTCATTTTTGACATTTCCAAAAGCGGGTGAGACGCTTTTTGAGCGAGAATTCACGGGAAATCTTGAGGTAAGTCACACGTGATCATTGTTAGTCAATTATATTGGATTATCATTGAATATTTCGAATATATTACATGTTTTTAGGTGAAATTAGAGGATTTGGGCCTAGGGATTTCAAAATGAGAATTTAAGATTTGGAGGTCAAGTTGATGTCGGCTTTTGGTAAAATTAGTATGGGTAGACTCATGGTTGAATGGGCAGTCATATTTCATAACTTTCGCCGGATTCCGAGACGTGGGCCCCACTGGCCATTTTTGAGTTAATTTCGGATTTTATTGAAACAAATATAGTATTTTCTTGTGGAATTAATTCTATAATTTTTGTTGAGTGTATCAAATTAATTACGATTAAATATGAGTCGATCGGAGTCGGAAAATCAAGAAAAAGGCATACTACTTGGTTAAATTGGAGCAAGTCGAGGTAAGTGACTTGTCTAACCTTGGGTGGGCTAAATGTGAAGGATTATATTTTTAAATTGTGTAGATCACTGTTGCATATTAATTAAATTATTAAATCTTGTTATATTCTCCATCATTGATTTGATTTATATACTTTAAATTTGCTTGACCTTTTGCCTGCTAATTATTTTACCTGCTTAGTTGGAACATGGTTTCTTTTATTTTGTGCATTATTTGAAGTTGATTTTCTTTAAATTAAATATTATTAATGTGAAGTATTTGACATGTTTATATTTGGTATTGAAGCAACATATTAAATACTTTGAAATATTATTTTGCTGAATTATTTATTCCTGAATATTTTAGTAAGATTTGCGTACTCATTGTGATGGAGCCATGAGCTCTTTATTATAGAAAACTATTATTGATGATCTATGTTGTGGAAAAATATTGTTGTTAAAGTATTTTGGCAAGTTAAATTATTTGAGCACTTGAGGTGCAAATTGTGATATATTGTAATGTTGATACGCATGCGGTGGTATAAGGTCTGGGTATTGAAACACATGCGATAAGATAAGGGTGGCTTGATACGCGTGGCTAGTAGGGGAAACTACTAGATGTCATGCGGTGTGATAAGGATGGCTAAAGCGCGGGATGCTATTTCGGGAAAAATATTTTCTTTAAAATAAATTGTGAAGGCTCCCACTGTGAGATAAGGAAATGAGATATTGTGAATTTATTTATGATTTTGGACTACGAGGCGGTACCTCGTGAGTGCCCTTGCTGATATTGATTTATGGCCACAGTTGCCTTTGATTATTTGTAGTGATTTTCTTAAAGTTGAATGGAATTCTATTTTGATTCCACGAGATATTATTTGCCATTATTTGGTGTAATTAAATGTGACATACTACTTGATTCATTTTCATTGTCATTTTATCTTATTATATTATTTAAACATTTTACCATACCATTATTTATTCTCCAGTAGGGCCTGATCTAACCTCGTCGCTACTCTACCGAGGTTAGGCATGGAATTTACTGAGTACCACTGTAGCGTACTCATACTACGCTTCTGCACATCCTTTTGTGCAAATCCAGGTACATCTTATCAGACCAGGCATCATTAAACTAGCTGTACGAGGAGACTTCGAGGTATATCTGCTAGCGTACGCAGACTCTGGAGTCCCCTTCTTTCTTACTATGTTGTCTTCCTTATTAGTTTTAGACTCTGTTGTATAGAGACATGGAGAATAAATTCTTAGAAGCTTGTGAATTATTTCTACCAGGTTTTGGGAGTTCTAATTATGTAAAGTTTCAGATTTAGTTATTTCAAATTTTTATTTTTATTCTGCGTTGATAGGCTTACCTAGTTTTAGAGATTAGTTGCCATCACGACATCCTACGGAGAGAATTTGGGGTCGTGACAAGTTGGTATCAGAGCTCTAGGTTCATAGGTGTTATGAGTCACAAGCAGGTTTAGTATAGTCTTGCGGATCGGTACGGAGATGTCTGTACTTATCTTCAGGATGCTATCGAACTGTTAGGAAAATATTCACTTCTTTGATTCCTTATCGTGCGCAATTGTTGAATTCAAAGTTCTAAACCATTATCTTTCTATTCTCTCACAGATGGTGAGGACACGCATAATTGGATCTGATGATCAGACACTCGCACGCCCTATTGGAGCCGCAAGAGGACGGGGCCGGGGCAGAGGCCGGGCTAGAGGGCGAGGAAGACCACGTGGTGCAGCCAGGGCAGATGAACGGGCTACTGCACCAGAGCCACCAGTAGCTCCAGTTGAAGAACAGGCACCTGGGACGCTTGTTACTACTCCTGCACTTCAGGAGACTCTTGCCCAGGTTTTGAGCATGTTTGGCACTCTAGCTCAGGCAGGGTTAATTCCACTTGCTCCTGCCACATCTCGGGCTGGGGGAGGAGCATAGACTCCTGCCGCCCGTACTCCAGAGCCACGGGCCCAATTTGACCATGCCCCAGAGGTTATACTAGTGCAGCCAGTTATCCCAGTTCGGCCTGAGATTAGGACAGCAGTTTCAAAGGGGGAGCAGCTCAGGCTCGAGAGGTATAAGAAATACCACCCTCCCACTTTCAGCGGCTTAGCTTCAAATGATGCTCAAGGTTTTCTGGAGGAATGTCACTGTATCCTTAGTACTCTGGGTATTGTGGATTCCAGTGGGGTTTCTTTCACGACATTCCAGTTTAGAGGAGCAGCCTACCAGTGGTGGCGGGCATATGAGTTGGATAGTCCCGCTGAGCCATCTTCACTCACTTGGACTTAATTTTCAGATATGTTCTTAAGGGAGTATGTGCCTGAGAGTCTTAGAGATGCATAGCGCGCAGGGTTTGAGTAGATGCGTCAGGGTTCTATGACCGTGTTAGAGTATGTGGTCCGATTCAATGATTTGGTGAGGCATGCACCAGCCTTGGTTGCTACTGTTCGAGAGCGGGTTCGGAGATTTATTGAGGGTTTCCACCCTAATATCAGATACAGTATGGCCCAAGAGCTTGAGATGGACATCACATACCAATAGGTGGTGTCGATTGCTAGGAGATTGGAAGGTATGGGGATCCGGGAGAGGGAAGAGAGGGAAGCTAAGAGACCCCGAGATTTTGGCACATATAATATTTCTCGTGCCCCAGTTGCAGCCCGTCATGGTAGAGGTTATGTGATTCGTCCGATTCATTAAGCACTTCCAGCTTTTAGTGGTATTCCGGCTACTCCTAGACCTCATTTTCAATATTATGCACCGCCAGTGTCTATTATACCTTCTGTACGGGGTCCTTTCAGCGGGCAGTCTAGTCGATCAGGCCCGAGCCAGTCCCAGCAGCCACGACCTCCGAGGGCTTGTTTTGAGTGTGGTGACACTCGTCATATCATGAGAGATTGCCCCAGATTTAGGAGGGTTGCACCTCCACATATTTCTCAGGCCCAACCTATTCCACAGGGCCCTGAGGCTTCTCAAGCCATGATTATTGCGCCGGTTGCCACTCCACCTGCACAGCCAGCTAGAGGTGGAGGTCGGGCAGGTAGAGGTCGCCCTAGAGGGGAAGGCCAGGCCAGATATTATGCCTTTCCTGCTAGGGCAGAGGCCGGTGCATCCGATTCTATTATCACAGGTATTATTCTAGTCTGTCATAAAGATGCATCAGTCTTATTTGATCCAGACTCCACTTATTCTTATGTGTCATCTTATTTTGCCCCGTATTTCGGCATATCACGTGATTCCTTGAGTTCTTCTATTTATGTATCTACACCCGTGGGTGAATCTATTATTGTGGACTGTGTGTATCATTCATATTTAATTGTTATCAGTGGTTTTGAGACCAGAGCTGATTTATTATTGCTCAGTATGGTAGATTTCAACATTATTTTGGGCATGGACTGGTTTTCACCCTATCACGCTATTCTTGATTGTTACGCCAAGACGGTGACGTTGGCTATGCTAGGTCTACCGCAGATAGAGTGGAGGGGTACCTCGGATCATGTTCCTAAAGGGTTGTTTCATTTCTTAAAGCTCAACGAATGGGTAAGAAGGGGTGTGATACGTATCTGGCCTATGTGAGAGAAGTTAGTGTTGCTACTCCTACCGTGGAGTAAGTTCCTGTAGTAAGATATTTTCCTAATGTATTTCCAGCGGATCTTCAGGGTATGCCACCCGACAGGGATATTGACTTTGGCATTGATTTGTTACCGGGACCTCAGCCCATTTATATTCCACCATATCGTATGTCCCCAGCGGAGTTGAAAGAATTAAAAGAACAGTTACAAGAGTTGCTTGATAAGGGTTTCATTCGGCCCAGTGTATCACCTTGGGGTGCTCCTGTCTTATTTGTAAAGAAGAAAGATGGTTCTATGCGGACGTGTATTGATTACCGTCAGCTGAACAAGGTTATAGTGAAGAACATGTATCCATTGTCACGTATTGATGACCTATTTGATCAGCTTCAGGGTGCTAGGGTTTTATCTAAAATTGACTTGCATTCAAGCTATCATCAGTTGAAGATTCGGGAGCCAGATATCCCGAAGACTGCTTTTAGGACTCGGTATGGTCATTATGAGTTCCTTGTAATGTCATTCGGGATGACCAACGCCCCAACGTTATTTATGCATCTGATGAGTAGTGTATTTCAGCCCTATCTTGGTTCTTTTGTCATTGTATTTATTGAAGACATTCTGGTGTATTCCCAGAGTCAGGAAGATCATGAATAACACATGAGGATTGTGCTTCAGACTTTGAGAGAAAAGAAGTTATATGCAAATTTTTCAAAGTGTAAATTCTGGCTTGATTCAGTGGGATTTTTGGGTCATATAGTTTCATGCGAGGGGATCGAGGTAGATCCGAAGAAGACTGAAGCAGTACAGAGTTAGTCCAGACCGTCCTCAGTTATGAAAATCTAGAGTTTCCTTGGTTTGGCAGGGTATTATCGTCGATTTGTAAAGGGTTTCTCTTCTATTGCTGCATCTATGACCAAATTGACCCAGAAGGGTGCTCCGTTCAGGTGGACCGAGGAATGTGAGGAGATCTTCCAAAAGCTCAAGACAGCTTTGACTACAGCCCAAGTATTGGTATTACCTACATGTTTAGGGTGTTATACTGTGTATTGTGACGCGTCGCGTATTGTTCTCGGTGCAGTGTTGATGCAAGACGGTAGGGTGATTGCCTACGCGTACAGACAGTTAAAGGTACACGAGAACAATTATCCGGTCCACGACCTTGAGTTAGCAGCTATTGTTCATGCCTTGAATATTTGGCGGCATTATTTGTACGGTGTACATTGTGAGGCCTATACCAATCACCGGAGTCTACAACATCTGTTTAAATAGAAGGATCTTAATTTGCGGTAGCGGAGATAGTTGGAGTTTCTTAAGGATTATGATATCACCATTCTCTATCATCCCGGGAAGGCCAATGTAGTGGCCAATGCCTTGAGTCGTAAGGCGGAGAGTTTGTATATCTTAGCATATTTACCGGTAGCAGAGAGGCCTTTAGCCTTGGATGTTCAGGCCTTAGCCAACCAATTTGTTAAGTTGGATGTTTTCGAGCTGAGCCGAGTTTTGGCTTGTGTGGTTTCTCAGTCTTCTCTTTATGATCGTATCAGGGAGCATCAGTACGATGACCTCATCTGCTTAGCCTTAAGGATACAGTTCAACACTGTGACGCCAAGGAAGTCATTATTGGAGATGACGGTGTATTGCGCATACAGGGCAGGCTATATGTGCCTAATGTAGATGGTTTGCGTGAGTTGATTCTCCAAGAGGCTCACAGTTCGCGGTACTCTATTCATCCGGGTGCTGCAAAGATGTATCAAGACTTCAGACGACACTATTGGTAGAGGCAGATGAAAAATGACATAGTGGAGTATGTAGCTCGGTGTCTAAATTGCCAATAAGTGAAATATGAGCATCAGCGACTGGGTGGATTGCTTCAGAAGTTAGAGATTCCAGAATGAAAATTGGAGCGTATCACTATGTATTTCGTTGTTCGACTTCCACGGACTCAGCGGAAGTTTAATGCAGTTTGGGTAATTGTGGATAGGTTGACCAAGTCAGCTCATTTCATTCCTGTGATTACTACCTACTCTTCCGAGCAGTTGGCTCGAATCTATATTTGAGAGACTGTCAGACTTCACGGCGTACCAGAATCTATCATCTCTGACTGGGGTACACAGTTTACCTTATAGTTTTGGAGGGCTTTACAGCGAGAGTTGGGTACTCGTGTGGAGTTGAGTACAGGATTTCACCCTCAGATAGACAGGCAGTCCGAACGCACTATTCAGATACTGGAGGATATGCTTCATGCGTGTGTGATAGATTTGGGGGTGCTTGGGACCAGTTCTTACCACATGCTGAGTTTGCTTACAACAACAGTTATCAGTCGAGCATTCAGATGGCTCCGTATGAGGCCTTGTATGGTAGGCAGTGGCGGTCTCCAGTGGGTTGGTTCGAACCGGGCGAGGCTAGACTATTGGGTACAGACTTGGTTCAGGATGCCTTGGAAAAGGTTAAGTTGATATAGGATCGACTTCGTACATCCCAATCTAAGACAGAAGAGTTATGTGGATCGGAAGGTTCATGATGTTGCATTCATGGTTGGTGTGCGGGTATTGCTCCGGGTTTCGCCTATGAAGGGTGTGATGAGGTTCGGAAAGAAGGGCAAGTTGAGCCCTAGATATGTTGGGCCTTCTGAGATTCTTCAGAGAGTTGGAGAGGTGCCTTACAAACTTGCACTACCACCTAGTCTCCCTGCGGTTAATCCGGTATTCCATGTTTCCATGCTTCGGAAATATCACAGCGATCCGTCTCATGTGTTAGACTTCAGTTTGGTTCAGTTGGACAAGGATCTAGCTTATGTTGAAGAACCAGTGGCTATTTTAGATAGGCAGGTTCGAAAGTTTAGGTCAAAGAACATTGCTTCCGTGAAAGTTCAATGGAGGGGTTATCTGGTCGAGAAGGCGACTTGGGAGACCGAGCAAGATATGTGCAGCTGTTATACACACTTACTCACCAGCTCAGGTACTTTTTCTAACTCCGTTCGAGGATGAACGTTTGTTTTAGAAGTGGAGAATGTGATGACCCAAAATATCATCTTTAAATTTAATAATTAATTCTGTGTTCTAAGAACTCGTAAAGTACTATTTATCATTTCTCGATTTACGTGCACAGTCCGTAAAATTTTCCAGAAAGTTGTTATGTGAAAAACATTGATTGAAAGGTGAATTAGATCTTTAGAAACTCAACTGAGTTGACTTTGGTCAACAATTTAAGTAAACGGACTCAGATCAGTGTTTTAATAGTTCCAACAGGTCCGTATCGTAATTTGGGACTTGGGCGTATGCCCGGAATCAAATTCCGATGTCCCTAGCCCAAGATATGGAATTTTGATGAAAAATTAAAAGTTTGAAAACTTAATGAGTTTTACGAATTTACTGATGTTGGATTTATTGACACCGGGTCCGTATTTTAGTTTCGGAGCCCGGTATAGGTCCACTATAATATTTATGACTTGTCTGCCGAATTTGGTGAGAAACGGAGTTGATTTGACGTGATTCGGACGTCCGGTTGTGAAAATATAAGTTTTAAAGTTTTCTTGAAAATTTCCTTTGATTTGGTGTCCGATTTTTAGTTCTAGGTGTTATTTTGGCAATTTGATCGCGCAAGCAAGTTCGTATGAT
>AWOL01S0005162.1:0-14747 GCA_000715115.1 Nicotiana otophora
GTACCCAAAATCGGTTGACCAGATCCGACACGGATCCCACACCCATACCCACACCCACGTCGTATCGACACGGGTGCGGCACTGAAAGTGAAGAGTCCTAGTAACTTAGGGCTTGATGACTCATATGAGCCAATCAATATCATTAGGGAGAATTCATTTACAATTGGATTGCTTTACCCCCTACAACTATAAGTAGGGGATTACATATCTCTCTCTGGGTGATTCAAAGTTGGAGAAGAGGTCATTCAGAAGTTCACAAAAGATCAACAGAGCTCTTCCTCAAGATCAACCCAGAGTATCGAAGTGTTGCTTGACTTTCTTGAAGATCATATGCATCACGATAAAGTTCACATCATCCTTCGTTCAAGAAACACGTTGATCCAACCCTCAAATCACGACAAAACTTTTAAGAGAAGAACCACAAGAATAACTGAATTTTACTCGCAAAGATATAATAATAAAATCTTTTCTTTTGTTTTTATATTTGTCTCATGATTGCAATTTATATTGTAAACTCCAATTTTTTGCGAACAACTTTATTGCACGCTTGATAGGACAAGCTTTGCCCTTCATCTCAACATCTTGCAAACCGAAGCCTGCAAACTTCAAAGACCAACTGTAGCCTTTAGAAAGAACAATGGTACTGCTTCAACAACATTTACTATGTTGCATCAGCTAAACGTGATCGCACTCATTCTGATAACTCGAACATGCTCAAGGCTACAACTACAACTTTTGGGGGGGGGGGGGGGTAGGGTAACACCATGTTCTCTCCATCTGATAGAGTCTCTCAAATTAGCTCCAACCTTGACGAGTTCAAGGATTCGGCAAATTCATCTGCATCAACAAAGATCAACACCCTGATATTGATGAAACCAACATGGATGAAAAGCTTGACATGATGGAACAAACTATCGAAGCCTTGAGAAATCGGTTGAAGACATAAATATTCAATCGCCGAATTTATAGCAAGATAAGCTCTATAACCCTAGAGAGTCAAATGACAACTCGAGACAGCAAGCAGAGGTTGTTGAATCTCCACCAAGACGTCTAACGCTTTAAATGCAAAACAATCTGCTTTAGTGGCCACATTGACCGACGGTCCAACAACTACAAGATCACGAACACCATCACGACGCAGTATGGTGGAACATTACAAAGTTCGTTGTATTATTCCAAACCATAGGCTAAACTGATCAATTGTCTACCAATGTAGATTAACTATCAACCATTAAAGCTGCAAAGAGGGCCAATCTCTGTCCGGCACGAGGAAACCTTTGCACGCATCCGTTAATTGGGATGCCTGTATCCTTACACCCCCCCTCCCCCCCCCAATAAATACTATCCGCTTGAGACTATCCCTTGGCTCATAGGTCTTGACACAAGGTTAGAATTCTAGCCCTTCCAGAGTGGTATCTTAATGATGGATCGATCTTTTGGACTTTGGAAGGGCATCCAACGGGTCGATCAAGAAGACAAAAATTGTATACTAAACCTTCCCACACAGGAGAGCTAAGAAAGGGATTAGCACTGGCACTAAGTTGTTGTTTGATGGCAAATATTGCCCACTTTGTAGAGACTTGTAGCAAAGTTGGAACTCATGACGATATGTTAGTTGAGCAGTTTGCTTGTACGCTGAAAGGGAATGCCTTCGATTAGCTTACTGATCTTGAGCCTGAGACAACATATAATTGGATATTCGCGATAAATTTCGAGTATGCAAAACATACTGCAATCACGAAAAGACATAAAAAAGAAAAGAAAAGATTTTACTAATAAATCTTTGCGAACGCAATTATGTGTACCCACTTAATTCTTCCTAAATTTTTTCTTTGATTCGAGGGTTAGAGCAGCGTATTTTTTGAGTAAAAGATGACGTAGACCTCCTCGTGATGTCTTTGATATCCAAGAAAGCCAGACAACCTTAGAAACTCTATATTTATCTCGAGGAAGAACTCCATTGAATGCTTCTCTCTTATTAAAGAGTTATGTATTTGATGTCTTAATCTCTACTTGTGAATGGTCTTTTGTGAAATTCCAAATGACCTCTTATCCAGTTCTGAATCATCGGAGAAATATGTGACCCCCTATTTGATGTTGTAGAGGATAGGCAGTCCAACTGTAAATGAACTCACCCGGATGATTTTGATTGACTCATGTGAGTCATCAAGCCTATCACAAAAGCTAAGTGATAAGATTGTATTTGATTAGCCAAGAAATGTCATTTTGACATGTGCCAGCTTTGATTGGTCCTTATTTTGACTTGGCATGCCACATCATTAGAATACATGGCATTATCTCATTGCCTTTGGATTTGACCCGTCATGGCATGTCATTAGACATACAACATAAGTTTGGGCCTCAAGATGAAGTTGATCTTGAGCTTGTAACTAATAAAATGGACTTATTTAACTTGTAACGTCCAAATTAATTGTTAAACCCATATGAAGTTGGATTCAACTTTAATCCGAATATATAATTGGACCTAAAAAATTCAATTAGATTTAAGTTCTTAGGGGTCGTTTGGTACGCGGAATAAGGTGGGACAAGATGGGATAAAGTATGCTACTAAATTTATATCATGTTTGGTTGATGGTATAAGTTTATCTCGGGATAAAGTTATACCGTCAACCAAACATGGTATAAACTTAGAGCCCTTTTGGACATAAAATTTTTTCCCTTTTTTCCAGAAAAAAATTCACTTTTTTTCCGAAATCAGTGTTTGTTCATAAAATTTCCAATTTTCACTTGAAAATGCATTTTGGAATTTTTCAAAATTTTGAAAAACTCCAAAAAGCTGTTTTTCAAAATTTTCACTCAGATTACTCTCAACACTTCAAAAACAACCCAAAATTATATTCATGTCCAAATACAACTTTAATTTTCAAATGCCATTTTCAATTGAAATTTTTTTTCACTTTTTTTTGGAATTTTACAATTCTTATGTCCAAACGCCCACTTAGTCCCAAACTTAATCCTGGATATCTCATCTTATCCCACCTTATCCCATCAAACTTGGTATTACTTTATCCCACCTCTCAGGTGGGATAAATTAGTCTAGGGATTATAATCCCGGGATAATTTAGACCGTGTACCAAACAACCCCTTAGTGCTTACATATACCACTGCTTGTTATCAGCAAACGGATAAGAACATCCACAGGCACCGCCATGCTCAAAAGATTGACATAAGTTCATTTAAATACGTATGGTTTTTAAAAAGCCTCCTGGATGAAGTGATATCCAAGATAACTAAGTTGTTAAACATGCATATAATTTGGCAGTAATGTCAAATATTCATTTAAACAATAACTTTTGTGTAGGGAAAACAGAAGTTTAAGCAACATATATTCCATGATAAAGCAGCCACCTTACAGCAACAAGATAACTCTACCTAAGCACCCTAATGCTTTCAATTTTAAGGATTTTCATTGAAATTTTGCTGAAAGATTTTCAAATTTAAGTAGATTCTAGACTACTCCTACCAGCATGATCCATCACAAAAAGAAAAAACAGGTAAAAGCCTTAACCTAGTGTATGGATATGCAATACATATGTCATTGTGAAGCAATTACTCATAGCAAGCATTGAAAAATGGGTCACCAATTAGCTATCACTCTTTAACAAGCTATGTAACTAAGTGGGCGTTTGGACATAAGAATTGTAAAATTCTAAAATAGGGGAAAAATATTTTTCAAGTGAAAATGGTATTTGAAATTTAGAGTTGTGTTTGGACATGAATATAATTTTGGGTTCTTTTTGAAGTTTTGTGAGTGATTTGAGTGAAAATTTTGAAAAACTGTTTTTTGCAGTTTTTCAAATTTTCGAAATTTTCCAAAAATGCATCTTCAAGTGAAAATTGAAAATTTTATGAACAAACGCTGATTTTGAAA
Source organism: Nicotiana otophora (assembly GCA_000715115.1). Classification (NCBI taxonomy): domain Eukaryota; kingdom Viridiplantae; phylum Streptophyta; class Magnoliopsida; order Solanales; family Solanaceae; genus Nicotiana; species Nicotiana otophora. The sequence goes on from AWOL01S0005162.1 coordinate 3,893, forward strand.
AAAGTGAATTTTTTTTCGAAAAAAGGAAAAAAATTCTTATGTCCAAACGGGCTCTAAAAATGGAAACATGCAAATGTTGCAAATTTTTATATCCATGTAACAACAGATATGCATGGCTCTTAACAATCAGTATGCAGTTTGTATCATAAGTTTAGCTTCCCATAGATCATATAACATTATGTCTCCATTTGACAACCTCATCCTATGCATTTACATTAGCAATCTAAAAATGGCTTTTGTATAGAATCATGTTTTTGTGTAGGTTCTCCACTTGTTGTGTGCCACTTGTATACCTGGACTTTTCCACCTCTGAAGAGGTATTACTCTATAGGAAAGTGTCATCAATCCAAAAAATTGGTCATGCATTTCCTTATCGATTTCATTCGCATGACAAAATTCGAAGAAACTATAATAACAATGCAGTTGATCCAATGCAAACTGCAAACAAAGAAGACACAAGTGCTAATAGAGTTCTTGAAAAGAATCATACCTTGCCTGATGTAAGATGGTCTTCCAAGTAATTGACGGAAGACGAACTATTCCTCGTTCCATGTTTGGTCCTTGTAGCATCATTAGCCACTGATGCTGATGAAGGAGATGAGCTCTTGTCTGCTGATAGTTCCACTGTTCTATCATCAGAATGCTCCATAGACAGATAATCTTTGCTTGTAGCAGAACGAGACAGAGGTTCCAACAATAATCTTAAGTTCTCAGGCGCAGCTTTTCTAGAAACAAGATCATCAGTAATGTGAATAACTTCCTCAGTACATGCACATTGATCTGTTGGTTCCAAGACTTCCTCCTTAAGTTTAGCACCCTCTATCAAAGAGGCTTCTCCTGGTTGTCTTTGCGGATTATGGTCCACTTGCAACATATTGTGAACAGAAGACTTGTCATGGAACTCCGCTGATTCATTGACTTTTCTTGTTTCATTGTTCTTAACAAGTATCGGTTTCTCACCTTCAGCGTTCTCTCCTTTCCCCTGGTTCAGAAGACTCAAAGGATCCACATTATAAGTAGTGGTGTGCTCAGTTGATTCATTACCACCTTGGCCATGATAACTGCGCAGAAGAGTACCTTTCTCCTTTTCTTTAGGCATTGTTAAACCTACACTTGAAAACTCAGCATTGACAGTTGAAGCAGAACTCAAACATCCATTTTCACTTTCAATACTTGGTTGGTTTTCAGCTTGAAGTTCATTGTGCACCATTAAAGTCGGAGTAAATTCTCCATTTTCTTGCATGAAATCATCCCAATCATTTGAACCAAAGGCTACTGCAGAACCCATAACGAGCTTATATTCATTCTTGTCATGTTCTTGATGTGAGTGTTCTACTTCTTTCCTGAAATATGAATCATTCTTCTCATCATCTGTATTACCTCCGAACATTGAATCCTCGCCTTCTGAATACTCATATCTTGAGGAGGTCTCACTTTCATCCAAACACTCAGCTCCACCAGTTGCTGTACCAGGTTGCGGACTTGACACCTCCAAGCTCCCATCTACAGCTTCAATATCCCTCTGAAATTCTGCTTCAATTTCCAATGAGCTATTACCAACTCCCGAAGCTTCAGTGTCTCCTTCAATGAGTACGCCGTTCTTATATTCGTCAGATGTACAAGAACTTCTGTTAAACCGTAACTTAGTACCATTGTCACTCCTCATGTTTGGCATTTCGTCATCCTTGACGTACCATTCGTCACCCATATCCATGTTTTGTAAAAATGTTTCCTCATCCATGAATCCTGCATTACCATACAAATCTAATCCCTTTCTGATATCCACCAACCCCTCCTCTCGTGCACTACCCTTTCCACCACTATATTCACTTCCTCTAGTAGAAGGACCCACCCCACTAAAATCTGATAACTTCTTACAACCCCTAGAACTTTTTACTCTATAACTGTCATCCCCTAATTTGAAGCTTCCAGGAAACTCATGAAATGCAGTCACAACTGAACCTCCAACAGTTGGAGTGCCCATGGCCGAGTTAGCACTGCAGTATCTCTCGAATTCCGACTCAGCATCACATGACGAGTACTCAGTTAAGTCATCACCATCATCCGATTTCTGACTTTGCCATGAGAACTCATTTCCCAGTGGAACAAAAGGAGAGGACACCGCGGAAGTTAAGTGCTCCTTAGTCCCCTCTCCGTTTTCCATCTGATTACAACCAGCAGTGAAAACTGTACAATTAACATATATCCAATACCAAAAAGTTCAGAAATATAGTAATTTAAACTTTCGTATAGAGTACTCCCTCTCTCCCAAATTATATGATGGGATTTCCTTTTTTAGATTGTCCCAAAAAGAATGACACATTTCTATATTTGGAAACAATTTAACTTAAACTTCATATTTTACTTAATGAGATAATCAGTTACACAAATATCTATGGTTTGTTTTAAACCACAAGTTTCAAAAGTGTTTTTCTTTTTCCCTTAAACTCTATGTCCAGTCAAACAACATGGCATAAATTGGAAAGGAGGGGGTGTATATATATCAGTCAATCTACTACGTCTCAATCCTAGATCAGTTTGGTTGGTTATATACTTACATGGATCATTTATATCCATTCCGCTTTGTTAGTCAAATTTGACATTTTTCCATTGAAGATATATAGAATTTACTATTGTTCCTTTTGCATATGAGGTATATAGAGAAGACGAGTTTAAAAACTAAATCAGATAACTAAATTCAAATAGAAGCATAAAATCAAGAATTTAAAAGCTCTTTTATGTAGTTCCGATCTTTGGACAGAGTTAAATTGAAAACAATTTTCAGATACTAATGGGATTAGTAGTTGAAGCTTAGAAAATGGAAGGAGGAAGAGCTGACCTCGGAGATCGACTGACGAGCACAACAGAGATCACAGAGAGAGAAACGGGTTTGATGATATGTTAGAAACTTTATTTAAAGTTCTTTACCATTTTGGTCCTAATATAAGTGCATATTAGACTTGAGCCTTTGCAAATATGAGAATGAGAACTCTAGTCCAGGGTTTGATAATTTCAAATTCAGAAAAGGGCCAAATATACCCCATCTACTATTAAATATTATTTAAACTTACCCTTTATTTTACTATTTAGTTATTTCAGACCCTGCTATTATACTATGGATCAGATTTATCCCTATTTTTTACGGAGGGCTACGTGGAATCTCCTTATTAAAAAGACTCACCCCTTCTTTTATTTTATTTACTCAGTTTAATTAAAAATCCTACTCATAATCCGACCCGTTACCCGACCCATCCCTTCAGCATTTCTTGTTCAACAGTAGGTTCTTTGAGTTTTTCTTTTCTTCAATCGAAATTCACAAATTTTAAACCAAAATTATGGGAGGGAAAGTTCCCCAAACTCATCGGCCACAATTGCAGTTATTGAGAGATCTAAACCAAAATCAAGCTTATAATGGGAGGGCACGGAGGTTCAAACATTCTCCCATGAAACCAATGGAACGGCTACAACTACGAAGACCACAAGAAATAAAATGCAACGAGAAAGCCACCGCAAAAGAGGAACGACTCAAACAGGAACAATGTCACGACCACATTTCCAACCAAAAGGGATCGTGATGGCGCCTAACGCCATTTGCTAGGCAAGCCAACAAATAGCAATAATAAAGGCAATGTGAAACGTAAATGACATGATACTATAAATAAAAGATAGAATTAAGAAGAATTAGATCATGTCTAAAGCCCCAGCCATCTAGCATCTCCCAAAAACTGGAGTCACTGAGTACATAAGCGTCTACAGATTTAACAAAATACAAAGTTTGGAATAACATTACACTGTTCGAAATAAATAAATATTAATATGACTATGAGACATGAGACTCTGAGAATGAGAGTACAGCACTACCTTCGGTCTCCTCTGCCAGCAGCTAGTCTGCTCTATGAGTACCACCAGAATCAACACCAAAATCTGTACAAGAAGTACATAAGTATAGTATGAGTACAACCAACCCAGTATACTCTGTAAGTATCTATCCTAACCCCGACGAGGCCAAGACAAGACACTTACACATAAGCATGTATAATTAAGTAACGAGAAATAACGAGACAAGATAACAAGTAAAATAGCAAGTAAGATGACAAGATAAATAACATGTGAGAGAGTAACAAGAATAAAAGTAAGGAGGTATAGAACGAGAAAATAAGAAAAGATACGACTAAAGTAAACCACAATTTATTCTTCTACAAGCACCCAGAACAAGCATTCCAAAATAGCCACGAAACAACATAACCAAGTCCTTAATCTGCATAGTAAAATAAAGAACAAGCAATATCAACAAATGACACGACATCACCCTTCGTGCTTTTACTCTCATTCTCACACACACAATATAATCACAAGCTCGAAAACACCCATCATGCATATTCTCTCTTCCTCTCGAGCACGGTAACACCTTTCGTGCTATGATATTAATACATAAAGAAAGCACGGAAATACCCTTCGTGCACAATCACCCTTCCCGACAAGCACGGTAGCACCCTTCGTGCAACTCACTCTTCCTCACCAAGAATAAACATGTAAAACAATACCAAGCAAGGTGGGAAGCACAAACAATATCAAGAATAGCGAATGAACATAGCTTGCCATTTGAGAATTTACCATCACTTTTGCAGTAGTAGCCAAATCAATATTTCAATAATTTAACGCCTAATCACTCAACAAGCTCAACATAGTTATTAACATGAATAAGAACAAATCAAAGAGTTTCACAATCTATTTAGAGCATGGAAGACACAACACATAAAGCAACATGGCACAAATAAAGCTAGTTCTACCCACATGCTTAACCCATGGCAAACGCATATACACTCGTCACCTTGTATATACATCGCCCCAACACATAGAGCACATAGCAATTGGACATAATTATATTCTAATTCCCTAAAATCAAGATTAACCAAGATACTTACCTCTTTCCGGCATAATTCAATAATCTAACACAACTTTTCCTTTTGAACAAGCCTCCAAACTATCCGTATCTAGTCAAATATTACTCAAATAAGTCAAAATAAGCTTTAGGAACTACCCAGTACCAAAATATTCGATCTATATCATATTTGAAAAGGTCAACAAAAAGTCAATTCGGGCCCACATGGTCGATATCCAAAATTAAGACTAAATCTCGACTACCCATTCACCCCGAGTCCAAATATATGATTTGTTTCGAGATCCAACCTCAAATCGAGGTTTAAATCTCTAAAAATACAAAATCCTAAATTTCTACCAAAAATAAGTGTGGATTTTAACTACTTATTAGTACCTTCTTGCTTTAGTTTTTAGTACGAAAGTAATGATCTTTGTCTGTGAATCTAATGGAAATAGTTGAATTGCAGGTGTGCTGGAGAATGTGAGCTAAATGAAGAAAAATAACTCGAAAAGGAGGTGATCTATCCAAGTTCAGCAAAGAGAAGAAATGCTAAGAAAGGTACAGTCCGCATAATTCCTTCTACGGCCGCAAAAGCTAGTGCGGTCCGCTGAAGATGAAATGCGATCGTTGAAGAACTGGAGCTTCATGGATTTTTGGCAGAAGTGCCGTCCGTAGACTAAAAATGTGCGATCGCACTTGGTTCGGAAAATAAGTTCGCACTGACAAAGCCTGAAAGATTAGAGAATGTGCAATCGAACAAGTCTGAAGCCTCCTTAAATGCAGCCCGCAAAAATTCATGTGAGGCCGTAGAAGGTAAAGTGCGACAGTAGAATTCCTCCAACTGAAAGCACTCCCAACATTAGCCCACCAAAGTGCGGACCACAGAAGTTAAAGTGCGGCCGCAAAACCCTCCGAAGGATATTTTTGTCAGAAATTTTGGAGCACTATAAATAGGCATGTATCACTTTTAGGGCATCTTTTTTGTATTGTAGCAGCAACTTATAGCTTTTCTTAGCTATTTGGGACAACATTAAGCTACAATTAGAGAGGATCAATTATTTTCCATTTTATTTTAGCTTTATGACTTTAATTTCTTCTTCCTTTTATCTTTTTATGTTCATTGCCATGAGTAGCCAGATGTTTATCTAGGGTTGTGATCCAACCCTAGTGTCTAAAATTTATGGGTATTTAATATTAATACTTGCTATTGATTGAGTTATTGTTATTTAGTTTTGTTTATGCTTTAAAGTTAGAATTAATGGTCGCAAACATTGATTCATGCCTATTTGACTTTGTTATTACTTGAGAAAGAGGAATTTAGTCTAGAAAAACTTGGCTAACAAGAAATTGAACTAGTTGAAGTATCGGTTAGTTTAATTAAAGAATTTGAACTAGAGATAGGGATAATCTAACTTGGACTCATATTTAGTTACTTCCATTTCTACCCATTTGGACTTGAGAGAGCCAATGTGGGCATAATCATTCTTTACCGAGAGGTATTGAGTGAGTACTTGTGTATTGAGAGTCATAACAAATCCCGATCTTCCAAGAAAGCATATATTTGCTCTATCCATTAGGTTTACACCTAGGTTAAGGTTACAACCCTAGGTTTTCTCTATTTGACAAAACTTCAAAAACATTTCAATTAATACTTGTTTGCTAGCTTAGTCAAAATCATTGGTAGTTTAATTTAGCAAAATTGATACACACTTTTGTTTGGAAGTCAAATCTAGTTATTTTGAGTTTCTCTCTTGAGTATTTACCTTAACACGTAATTTAAACCTCTTGTGGATTCGATCCCGACTCGCGTTGGGTATATTATTGTAATGACCATTTCATATTCCCTTAATTGGGGTGTGAATTGGACGTGATCAATTTTTGGCGCCATTGCAGGGGAGTTTACAGTGTTAGCTATATACTTACGTTTGTTCCTTGAAGTATATTCTTTTACTTTTGTGACTCTAACTTGTTGAAGTGATTGTAGGTTCCAAATGGTGAACAACGAGCTTGGAAACACACCATTAGGAGAGGTGGATGGCGAAGAGGAACACCTTGAAGAAATGCCACAAGTTCTACAACAAATCCGCCGAGGCCGTGGGCAACAAGACAATGTGCCTCTATCTCTCCCACCTCCACCACCACCACAGCCACAAGCGGAGCAACATCAGATTTTTTCCAATGAAGGGTATGCAAGTGCCATAGTCCCTCATCGCATTAGGGCGGGCAACTTCTAAATTATCAATGTGGTGCTCACTTTGCTTGAGCAACGAGATTATTTCACCGGGGTGCTGAGTTAAAATGCTTACAAACATTTGAAAGGTTTTTTGGAGACGTGTTGGGAAAGCAAACGAATAAATGTTTCAGAAAATGTATTGCGATTAAGGCTTTTTCCCTTCTCACTAAGGGGTAAGGCTTTGGATTGGTTGGAATGCTTTCCTAATCATCCTATTCATAATGGTATGAATTGGTGCGAAGTTTATTTCAAAGTTCTTCCCTCCCGGGCATATGGCAATTCCACGGTATGAAATATTGGCTTCAAGCAAGAGCGCAATGAACCTTTGTATGAATTTTGGGAGCGATATCGGACTATGGTGAAGGAGTGTCCAAATAATGATATGACCGACAACATGATCTAAAAGACTTTTTATCTTGATATTAATATCATGAATCAATGTGTGGTCAATCAATTGGCCAGAGGAAACTTCATGACATTACCTTATGCAGAGGCATGTGAGATTCTTGATGAGATGGTGAAAACATCTTTGGCTTGGCAATCCCAAGCTAATGTTACATGATTCATCTTCATAAATAATTGCAAGGCCATGGGTAAGCTATTGCCGAACTGACCACAACCATGGATCAACTCGCTAAGGCTCAACTTTATCAAACTCAAGTTCCTAAGAAAGTTCATGCTATGGAAGGGGTAAGTGTCTTGACCAACAAGAATAGGACTAAAGGTCCTCTAGTTAAATCCCGGGTGGAGACTTATGCACATGATGAAGGTGGCTATGACCAAGATGACTCTTATCAAGAGGAGGAAGAAGAGGTACAATTTGTGAACAATTACCAAGGGCAACAAAGCAATTTTCAAGGCTTCAATAAAAATCAATGGCGTTCTAAAAATAATCAAGGCAATTGAGGTTCTAACAATAAAGGGAATTGGCATAACAGCAAAAACAACCAAGGGAATTGGGTAGGTAACTATCAAGAAAATTGGGGAAACAATAAATATCATCCAAATCAGAGTTCGGGTTTTCAAAGACCCTCAAATGTACCAATAACCGAGCAACCCACCTCCTTATCCTTCCCATGGTTAAAGTTCTTCAAGCGAGGAGATGGACAGTATTGATAATATGTTCAAGCAAATGATGGAAAATAATGCGGATTTGGATGCCCAACTTGCCTCACATACCACATAAATCCATAATCTTGAAGTTCAAATGGGAAAAATCTCTCAAGCTCTTAATATTCCTAAAGATGCATTACCAAGTGATATAGTGGTGAAACTAAAGTGTTGTAACAATACACGGCATGTTACAACGGTTATCACAAGAAGTAGAAGAGGCAGGAATATATCCACCTCAAATGAAAATCAACTTGTAGATGATGACCAAATGATCCAAGAGGAGAAAATCCCACAAAATGATGTTCAAGGACATGATGATGTCCGGAATGATATTGATGATAGTGTGGAGGAGACCTGAGAAGAGGTGAACTCGTCTAGGGAATCCATCATTGACATGCCGGATCCGATGGTGCAAAAATCCAAGGCACCATTTCCTATGCCTCCACCTCCTTACCCTCAAAGGCTTGCTAAACAAAATGGTGAGAACCAATTCAAGAAGTTCATTCAAATTAAGAAAGGTCTCTATTATTGGTGAAATCTTTGGATCAAATGCCCAGTTATGCCAAGTTTATGAAAGATTTTATGACAAAGAAGAGGTCGATGAACTTTGAAATAATCAAGGTCACTCATCAAGTGAGTGCAATTGTTAATTCCATGGCTCCTAAGTTGGAGGATATTGGTGCTTTCATAATTCCTTGTACTATTAGAAGTGCCGAGTTTGCTAAAGCTCTTTGTGATCTTGGGGCGAGTATCAATTTCATTCCCTATTCAGTGTTCAAGACTTTGGGGATTGGGAAACCAAGGCCCACATCGATGAGGATGCAAATGGCCGATCGCATAATGAAGAGACTGTTGGGAGTGATTGAGGATGTATTAGTTCGAGTTGATAAATTTATTCTTCCGGCGAACTTTGTGATTCTAGATTGTAAGGTTAATTATGAAGTGCCTATCATTCTTGGAAGGCCTTTCCTTGCTACGGGTAAGGCCCTTTGTGATGTTGAAGCTAGGGAACTCACTTTCCGGGTTGGTGATGAACAAGTAGTATTTCATACGTGCAAGTCGATGAGTCAACCAAATAGAAATGGAGTGCGCTCTTTTGTGGATTTGGTGACCGATGTCATTGTTGATGATACTAGTGCTACAATCAATGTCGGCGATATGTTGGAAGCCTTTTTGCTCAACTTTGATGATGATGAGATGAATGGTTTCATGGAATGTGTGAATTCGTTGTAAGGTATGGGATATTACAACTCTGTACCCCGAAAGTTGTCATTGGATCTTGAGAATAGGAAGACTCATCCTACAAAGCCTTCAATTGAAGAGCCACCGACCTTGGAGTTGAAGCCATTGCCACCTTACTTTCGGTATGAATTTCTTGGCCTTTGCTCTACTTTATCGATTGTTATTTCCGCTTGTTTAACTAACGTGCAGCTAAATTCCACATTGACAGTTTTGCAAATGAGGAAGAAAGCTATTGGGTGGACTTTGGCGGACATTCGGGGTATAAGCTTGCATTTTCATGCATAAAATCAAGTTGGAGGATAGTGCTAAACCTTCTATTGATCATCAAAAAAGACTCAATGAGGCATGCAAGAGGTGGTCAATAAGGAGATTATTAAATTGTTGGATGCCGGGGTTGTCTACCAAGAAGATGGGCATGATGGTTGTTACCAATGACAAGAATGAGTTGATACCTACAAGAACTATCACCGGTTGGAAAGTTTGTATGGATTATCGTAAACTCAATAAAGTCACAAGGAAGGACCACTTTCCTCTTTCTTTCATGGATCAAATACTTGATAGGTTGGCCGACTGTGCCTTCTATTGCTTTCTTGGTTACTTAGGATACAACCAAATTCTTATTACACCGGAAGACTAAGAGAAAATCACATTTACATGTCCATATGGTACTTTTGCTTTTAAACGGATGACTTTTGGATTGTGCAATGCACCAATGACTTTTCAGCGGTGTATGATTGCTATTTTTATGGACATGGTGGAAGAATACCTTGAGGTCTTCATGAATGACTTTTTGGTGGTTAGGGATTCATTTTATGATTGTATTGATAATTTGGACAAGGTGTTGTCTAGGTATGAGGAAACAAATTTGGTACTCGATGGGAGAAATGTCATTTTATGGTTGAGGAAGGCATCGTATTTGGATATAAAATTTCAAAGAATGGTATTGAAGTGGATAATAAAAGATTGAAGTTATTTCTAAGCTTCCACCCCTACCTCGGTGAAGGGTGTGAGGAGTTTCTTGGGCCATGCAGGATTCTACCGGCGGTTTATCAAAGACTTTTCTAAAGTGGTGAACCCTTTGTGCAAACTCCTCGAGAAGGATGCCAAATTCAATTTCAATGATGATTGTATGAGAGATTTTGAACAATTGAAGCTCAAGATGACAACTACTCCTATCATTACATCTCTAAGTTGGAGCTTGCCATTTGAGCTCATGTGTGATGCAAGTGATATAGCGGTTGGGGCTGTTTTGCGGCAACGTATCAACAAAGGTTTTCATCCGGTCTACTATGCTAGTAANTGTCATTGTTGATGATACTAGTGCTACAATCAATGTCGGCGATATGTTGGAAGCCTTTTTGCTCAACTTTGATGATGATGAGATG